>WEIT01020472.1:11920-29487 GCA_013389985.1 Dryoscopus gambensis | reverse complement strand
GGGAATTCCCCCCCCGCCCCTGGGGAACGGCGGCGGGATGCCGGTGGCGAGAGGGCCGGGGCATCCCCGGGGGTGGCCGCGGGAGATCACGGGGTGGGGCCGGGGATCCCCAGGTAGCGACGCCCGGTCCGGGTAGGGTGAAGGCCCTGCGATGCCCGGTGGAGTGGTGCCACAGGCTCCCACAGCCGGTAGCCCTCCACTCGCCCTGGGGGGTACCGTGGGGGTGCTGCCACCCGTTTCCCCAGTGCCATCCCCAGCCTCCTCAAGGGGTGACAGCTACGTGCTCCCCGGGGTGACGGCCAGCACAGCGACACAGGCAGGGAGGGCAGCGCAGCCGCTGGTAAGACCTTGAGAGCCCCTGCCCCAGCCCACCGGGCCACTGCAGTGGGACACGTGGCTCTGCAGGGGAGGGGTGCCAGCCTGGCCCCCAGAACAGCGAGGGACCGAAACGGCACCGGGTGTCCTGGGGTCACCCCACGCCCTTGGGTGCCGTTGCCCCAAGCAGACCCCTCACCAGCCTGGCCTGGGCACTTGTCCCTGAGCTAGGGCTCCCCCAGACATTTGCCATCGGGGGGTTGTCACCAGCTCTTTGCTGTAGCTGAGGCCGGTGGTCGTGGCCCCCATGGGAGACCCCTCTGGCTCTTTGGGACTGCGCCAAGCTTGGGGTCAAGAGTTCCTGCTGTCCCTTCGCTGCGCCCTGGGGCTGTGCCAGGAGCGGGGCAGCGCCGTTTCAGGGCGGAGCCGTGCCAAATGCGGGTGGGTGACGCGGTGTGGGTGCCCCACGCAGGCCATGACCCCGCCGCCGTTTCCTCCCCGTGGGCAGGGTGGCAGGCGCCCGCTGCGGCTGCACACAAGGCGCATTGTTCTGCCGGGGCCCGGCCGGAAGGACTTCCTCCATCCCGGCCAGGGGATGACCTGGGGAATCCGAGTGCTGGCAGCCCAATCCCACCGCCGGGCACAGCGGCTCCCGTGTCTGGCCAAGCCCCACCACCTCGCTCGCAGCAGGGCCGCAGCGGCCATGTGTCCCCCGGCCCCCTTGGATCTGGCCCCGACTCACCTTGCTGGAACTCGCCTCCTGCGATCCGACCTCACAGCGCGGCCACGGCAGCCGGGCACTGCCGGNGCGGGGGGGCGGGGGTGCTCCCTTGAGGCATGGGGACCGCAGGGACGGGGCGCACGGTGGGGCCCACGGGCATCGTCAGGTGAGGGCAAGGGCGGACAAAGGGAGCCAGGCCTCCGGCCCCGCCAGCGCCGGGGGCCGGGAGCTGCCTTCCCCTTCCCCTTCTCCCCACGGCGGCGGGGGGAGGCAGGCGGGGGAGCGCTCCCCGAGCCACATGGTGGGCTGGAGGAGGAGCCGTTGCCCCGGCAACAGCTGAGAGCATCCTTCACCCCTGAAAATGGTGTGCGGAGCTGCCGCCGCAGCCCCACAGCGCGGGGCACTGCTCAGGACTCCCACAGCTCGCCTGTGTCCGTAGGGTCCTGATCCACACATTTCAGCTCTGGACGTACACCAGCATCCCCTCAGCTGCACGCTGCTACCCCCCAGCAAGGGCAGGGATGGGGATGAGACATCCCCAAATGCTGGGCACTGCTGGGCAGGTGGGAACAAGCAGAGCCACTTCCCTGCCCTGCTCAGGGCTGGCCATGGCTCTGTTCAGCCCCTGGCCCTGCCCCAGAGCCACCCGGAACATGTGACAGACACACGAACACGCTGGTGACCCCAGGACCGTGCTGTCAGGGTGCCACGACCCAGGCAGCGCCAGGAGGGCAGCACAGGCATCCTGACTGGTGCGCTTGGAACAGCAATCCCCAGGCAGTCCCCATCCCCCTGCCTGCCTGCCTGCCTTCCTTCCTTCTACGGCTGCAGAAAATTCCTGGATTTTACCCCAAGATGCCCCCTCTGAGTGTGAGAACTCCTCCTCGGCCCGCTCCCATAGCAACTGTTCCCTAGCTACCCGGCCGCACTTGCTATTCTCATCCCGGTGCAGCTGCGTGCGGCCCCCCCGCGCTGCGCACGAGGCTGTCGCCGCTGCTGCCAGCCTCGGACCCCAAACCCTCCCTGCATCCCCGACCAGGCTGCCCTCCTCTGACTGCTTCACCCTTGGTGACCGTCGTGACCCTCAGCCTGCGTCACCCTGCAGGGTCTCCCCTTGGAGGGGCTGTTCCTTGGGCTAAGGAGCAATGCTCTGCGCTGCCACGAGGTTCCCATTCACAGTGGCCCCCCTGAAGCAGTAATTCACCTTGACCAGAGGGCAGCAGGACTGTCTCAGCCCCACAGCACACCAGGAGGGGCTGTGCTGGGGATGGCCATGCCCCAGAGGGGACCACAGCAGGCAACAGCATCCCACCAGCACAAGGCCTCATGCCTGTCGTGCCCCCACACTGACCTAAAACATGCAGCAGGACACTGAGGGTCATCTGTGGTACTCAGGGCTCAGCCAGCATCAGCCCTTTTGCCCTGGGGGGCAACCCCAGCCCTTCCCTGCAGCACAGGAGCACCAGCAGAGCCCACGGCAGCCCAGGAACGAGGTCCCTGTTCCCCTTCTTACACCCACCAACCCTGTGTGGCCCAGGGCAGGCCTCCCCATGACACGAGAGCAATACAATGCATGGCAAATCTTGACACTTAACAAAAGGTTAAAAATTTAAATACTCTCCAACTTTAGTGCAAGGCAAGCAAATGATACCACAGGTCCAAGTAGGTGCTCAGCCCCCCTGGGGGGCCTGGCTCAGAATGAGCAGAGGCAGTAGCACACGCACGCACGCGTGTGCACACACACAGAGAGAAGGGACGAGTTATTGCTCAGGACACAGCTGGGACAAGTGTACACAAGAGGGGACAGGACAAGCTGAATGGAGAGGTGGGTTGATCCCCACACTGCTCCCCACAGACGGCTCCTGCCCGTGGGTGCAGGAGCTGTGCTGGCTCCCCAGAACCCCTGGGGACACACACTAAGCTGGTCCCAGCCCACTCACTCTCGGGTCACAGCTTTACGTGACCCCGGGAAGGGACATTCCCTTTACCACAGCTTTGCTCCCTGAGAGCAGGGTCCTTTATGTGTCTGCTCCTCCACCACCGAGCTGGGCCTGGGGACAGCCACACCTCTGGAATGCACAGGTCCGGAGCTGGTGGCACTGCACTGTCACCGTCCTGCAGCATGCCGGGGGTCAGACCAACCCTTTGGCCAGAGCAGCAGCAGGTGCCCGGGAGAGGCCGTGTCCCGCCGTGCCAGCGGTCTGGAGAGGGGCTCGGCCTCAGCTCGCCGGAGCTGGCAGCACGTGTGAGACGAGGGGGGAGGCAGCAGGCTCCAGCAGACAGGGACGCAAGGACGAGGCAGTGACGCTCTGCTGCCAGGACGCAATGGGAGACGCTTTGGCACAGTGCTTTCCTGCGCCTCGGGGCTGAGCAATGGACTCCGCTGGAGCCAGGACACCTCAGCACAGCCAGAAAGGTCCAGGAAAGGTGATTTAGACACCTCAAGGCACAGAAGGCCTCTGTCCAGGACTCCCTGGAACAAAGCTGGAACCGTCGCTCCTCCTATAGGAGGACATTTGTGCCTGTGACAGGGTGGGGGCAGTGCAAGCCCCGCCCCGTAGATTAAAAACCAACATGTGATATGTACAGACGGACATATATAAATATACATCAAACCTGCGGTGCCGCTTCGGCACCGTGGAATGTGTCAGCAGAGCTGCTCCAGCCTGGCCTCGGCCCACACCGGCACGATCCCTCCCTCCCACCCTGGGCCCGGGAGGAGAACGGCAGCCGGCGGCAGCAGCACCATCCCAAGGGGCAGATCTGGAAGCGTCCGGGTTTGTCTCAGGGCTTGCCCATGGTCAGAGGCACCTCAACCCGAGCCATGTGCTGCTGCCAGCCTTGGAATCATCCTCACAGTCTTCCAAATACAGACGTGTAAAACTGTAAACAAATCCACCTTGCGGGGCCACTGCGACCGTGTCCTTCAGGCTGGGCACTCGGGAGAGGCAAGGGGGTCCTGGGGGCTGGAGAACAAGCTGTGCTCTACAGCCGGGTGGGCTCTTCCTCGCTGTCGCTGCAGTTTCCACAACAGTCCTGAAGTCAGAAGGGCAAGGAGAGGGAGGAGGGAGGGAGAGAGGAGCACAGCAAGCAGAGGGTGAGCACGGTCATACAACCCAGCCTACAGCTGCCCTCTGGCAGGGATGGGCCAGGCCCTCCCCACCCAGCCTGTGTGCGGGAGAGCTACATGGAGGCAAGGAGCTGTAAGGGACCCCCAGACTGCAGAGAACAGTCCAGCTGCATCTGGAAGTTCAGCCCCTGGCAGACAGACCGGTGAGCATGCAGCTGGCTAGCTCGGAAGCTGTGAGGAAGCTGGGCTCCGGGGACTGCAGCCACCCAGGGACACAGCTCAGTGCCAGCACAGACACTTGGCCCCGCCCAGGGCTCAGCTGGCCACGAAAGCAGCTGAAGCCCTTTTTGCTGAAATGGGAGCCTGAGCACGGGGCAATGCCAAACCCTTCACAGTTTCTCAACCCTTCTGTGTGTCCCGGACATCCGGAGAGGAGTGAAGGAAACTTCCCACAGCCCCTGGGAGCAGAACTCCCAGCAGTGGCAGTGCAGGGGCAATTTTGGCTCAAGCTGAGGGCAAGGCCTCCCCCACAAAGGCAGCAAGAGCAGGGATGCGGGATTAGTGGCTCAGGAGGCAGTTAGAACAACAAGCAGGTTGTGCTCTGCCAGGGGAAGGGGATAGGCACTGAAGGATAACACTCCTCTTTCCCAGATCTTGCCATGTCCGTGGGCCACCGGGTATTTCCCTGAGCAGAGCAGCCAGGAGTGACTGCTCACCTCTGGAAAGAGAAAACACGTGGGAAATCACAGCTCAACCCCTGCTACAAACAGCTGCCCATCCTCTGGCAGGTCCTGCCTGCCTCGGGAAGGGCTGGGTCTCCCCAGAGCTGGCTCTGGTTAGGGCAGCCCACTGAACTGCAAAGCACAACTCAGAGCTTGCCAAGGAGCAGGAGTCAGCACCAGGTGGCTGAGTGGGTCCAGAGCCAACCCTGCTGGAGTCCTACAGCTGCACACAGCTGCTGAGAGGCAGCAGCCCAGGCTTTGCCAGGCCTGGAAAGAAGGCAAAGACTGTCCTGGGCAGAGGAGACAGGCAGACAAACAAGCCCACAGCAGCTGCAAGATGTTTCTGTTCTCCTCATCCCTCGAAAGAGCTGCTCTCTGCCCGGCTCAAGATCTGGCAGAAGTGCTCTGGGGAACCCAGACAGCCCATTCCAAGAGCAAGGACTTGTTCAGGGATGGTATTATTCATGTCAAAAGGGAGATGATTTATTATTTTAGAGTCTTCAGCATCCCTCTGCCAGGGTGATTCCAGCATGTTTAGCCAGGACACTCCTTCCCAGCCCCCTCGACTTCCCCAGCATGGGGAGTGCCAGCCAGGCAAGGGCTGGCTCCCTGCAGCCTTGCACGGGTGCCCGAGAGCCCTAGGGTCTGGCCACCCGACACTAGGGGAGACTGCTCACTGCCCTCTCGTGCCCACCTTCCTGCCAGACCTGCCTGGCACAGGCAGGAGCAGATCACTGCTGCTGGGAGACTGCCTGGGGAGGAAATGCTGGGCAAACCCTTACCTGTCTGCTGAACAAGCGCTGGAGTAACCCTTTTTTGGGCTGTGGAGAAGGCTGCCCTTTCCAGTCCAGGTCTGGGGGCACCGTGCCATCTGTGCTTAAGACATTCAGCTCCTTAAAACACTCCGTCTCGATCATCTGGAAGAGGGAAGAGAAGGCTGCAGCAACTGCCACATGGAGCCCATCACCAAGGGCCCAGCAGAGCATGAGAGCAGCAGGGACAGCATGGGGACACTGCCCTCAGCCATGGTGGGCACAAGCAGGAGCAAAGACCTACCTCGTTCTGCCAAGGAATGGGCACACTCCCCGTGGCAAACTTCTGGTAGAAGTCATTGTCTGTGGGCTCCAGCTCCACTCCCTTCACCGTGGAGAACTGCTCGATGTCCAGAACATCCTTGCAGTAGATGGCCTGGGGCTACGCAGCACAAAGATTGCTCTAATGCCAGGCTCCACCTTGATGCCACCACCTCCAGCTGTTGCTCACGGCCAAGCCCAGGCCACCTCTCCCTGAAGCCCAGAGCTTGCTGGACCCCTGTTCTGCCAGGCCCAGGGAAGGGGATTGGCCCAATCTCCCCAAGCCAGGGCTCCCTCTTCCCTTGACAGCATCAGTAACTGAAGAGGTCAGGACTTACATCTGGCTTGAAGGGAGGGTCCAGCATGCCTGCTTCCAGCCTCCTGAAGTTGAGGTGCTTGAAGAGAGGGTGTTCCTTCACCTCCTTGGCCCCAGCTCCTCGGCACCCCAGGCGCTCCAAAGGGTCTTTGCACAGGAGCTGTGACACAAAGGAAATCAAGTCCTGGGTGAAGGGTGCTCTGTGCAGGAGCAGCCCTGGGTTCCTGCAGTGTGTTCTAGGGAGGGCACAGGCCCGCTAGGCAGCTGGGCAAGGAATGAAGGCATTCTGAACCCCGCTGTGCTGCCTTATCAGAGACAAGGGAACCTGGCTGTCACCTCTGCAGGGAGCAGCCCCGATGTTCTGCTGCTGCATGCACGCAAGTGGTGGGAGTGAAGGGACAGGGCTGCACACCCGTACCATGGTGCAGAGGGAGCGGGCGCAGGGCGAGAACTTCTCCGAGTACTCCTCCTGCACTTCCTTCACCAACCGCTCCACCTCCTCCCGCTTGATCTTCTTCTTGCGCTGCTGGAAGGGGGACTGGCCCTCGATCATCTCGTACACCAGGCAGCCCAGAGCCCACCAGTCCGGGCTGAACGTGTAGCGCTCGTTCTTCACCACCTCCGGAGCTGCAGAGGAGCAGGGGTGAGGGATGTGTCAAGGCAGGGAGAACACATCTTTCGAACCACTTTTTGCTTAAACCAGGGTCACTTACCCATGTAGCCAACTGTCCCCACCCGGCCCTTGATTGTTTGGCCCTCTGGCACATGCACAGCCAGTCCCAGGTCTGAGATACGGATGTGACCTGCATAGGGGAGGGGACAAGTTAACAGGACAAAGTCAGGGGGCAATGTTTGAAACTGCCAAAACCACAGGGAAACCCTGGTTCAAGCAGAGTAAGAAAAAACTCAGGCTCAGGGCTCCTCTTGACCCTGCACTCACCATGGTCATCCAGTAATATGTTCTCTGGCTTCAGGTCCCTGCGAGGGAAGGGACTCAATTAGCAAGAAGTGTGTTGTCAAAGCAAAGGACACAAGCAACAGCCACCTCTCAACAAGTCCCAGATTAGCAACTTTAGGATGCAATGCCCCTGCCCCTGGGCACACAGATAACCTTCCCCTCACCCTCTGCCCCAGAGCTGACCCTGCAAGCTCTCCCCTCCTGGGCAGAGAGGTGGGACACAACAACCTTCAACCCTCTGCAGAGAGCCTGGGGATGGTTCCCTCTTTGCAGGTGCAGAACTCACTAAGGGGCAGGCCATGCAAGTGACAAGGAGCTTCTCTGCTTATTCTGCCCCAGGGCAAGGTAGGACCAAAAGGGACTTCCTGGCCAGTGTTTAGCCATGCTATCCTAACACTGCATCACACCCCCAGTGCGTACAGTCAATGCACTTGTTCTCCCTCCTCCCCAGGTCTTGAGCACGCTGGGGCAGCCTACCCTCCTTTGTTCTAGTGTCAATACTGCCCAGGGAGTTCAGTGCCTGTCCTGAGACATTCACAGCATGATCACATCCTGTTCTTGGCGATCATTTACCAGCACAAGGAAGCCAAGCTAAGCTCTGCCTTTCTCCCACAAGATCAGCTTTCTGTTCCCGATTCCTCTCACTCAGCTCTGTGCTGCTTTCAAGCCTGAGCTTATTTTCTTGAGCAGACAGACCCAGCTGGGCTGGTAAGAGCAGCAGGAACCCTCTTGCTGCTGCAAGCCCTACAAGCTCTCCCAGCAGGGACCAGGCAGCACACGCACCTGTACACTATCCTCTCCTGGTGCAAGTCCTCGAGGCCACAGCAGATCTCAGCAGCATAGAAAGCTGCCCGGGGCTCCTCGAAACCAGCCTCTCCCATGTGGTAGATATGGAACTTGAGGTCCCCTCCATTCATGAGGGTCAGCACTAGGCAGAGAGCATCTTTAGTTTCATATGCATAGGCTAAGCTCACCTGCAATTCAGGGCAGAAAGGCTGTTAGAAGACACAGCTGGCAGAGGGAGGTGCCCACACTCCCATGGACTCTTTGCCACCCAAGCAGCCACTCACAGGCTCGGGACTGGGCCTTTGCCAGCAGAGGAGGAACTGTGCAAACCCAGGGAGGACATGGCAGTGCCCAGCAGTCCCAGCACACCCCTAGCTTTCCTCGGATAGGGAGGACGCTATTTCCCTGAGCCACAGCTGCTTCCTCCCAGGGGCAGGCAGCACCCAACAACAACACCGGGGCAGCATCTGATGAGCCCTCTGCAAAGGGAGGTTCAGGCTTTCCTCACCTCAGTGCACCAAGGTAGAGCTCCCAGTCACACAGCTCAGGGCTGGGCTTCTCCCCACCCCACTGCCTGGAGAGACAGTCCTCACTGTTTACTTGCACCCCAAAAGTCACAACGGTGCCTGTAACACCAGACGGGTGTTTGGGGCTGACTTCAGGGGCATTTACAGCATGTTGTGAAGGCAGTAAAGGTTCTGCCAGACCCCAGCCTTGTGAGAGATGTGCAGCCCCCAGGACCCTGCCCCATGGGCAGAGCTTGCTCCTGCCTCTCCACACCAGGTGAGGAGCACAGAGGTGCCAGGCTGGCTGGTTGGAGGAAGCATCAGCCATCGCAGCAAAGTGAGAGCAATTCCCATGTACTTACTACAAACCTACTGTTCACTTTTTCCAGGATCTGTTTTTCATTCAGGGCCATGGCTTCTCCCTTCCTCTTTTTGATCCGTTTCTTCTCCAGTTTCTTGCAGGCATACATCTTCCCTGTGGCACGCACTTGGCAGGCACACACCTGGAGGGAGGACGAGGCTCAGCACCTTCCCACTGCCATTTCCAGAGTGGGGGTTTGGGTTCTGCTCTCAGGAAGAGGCACAGGAAGGCAAAGAAGCCCATTGTCAAAGCAAAGACACAGGGAACAGTGACAGCTCCAGATGTCACAGAGAAGCAGGAGCCAGCTGTAATGCCTCTAACACCTTTAGAAGCACCATGGCTGGTGCCTGGTACTTTTCAATCAGGGAAGACAGAAGGGCACTCCATAAGCAGAAGGAAGCCTGGCAGGAAGTTTTCAGGAGTGCAGTTTGCTCTGTCAATACACAGGGAACAGACCTGACTCTGCCCAGTTAGCAGTAGGCACCACAGGGCTCGTGCTACCAACCCTGCACAGCACCTCCCACACCTCCAGCACCTGGAGAGAGGTGAGCTCCTGCCTCTCAGGGAGAGCTGACAGGTCACGCAAGGCCCAAAACACAGCCCAGCGCAGAGCCCCCACAGCCCACCCAGCCAGCAGCACCTGCCTCCAGGTGCTGGAGCAGTTTGTGGTGCCCTGATGGCTAACCCAGGTCTGCCTCTGGCAGCAGGCAACAGTGGCTGTCTGGAACCCTGAATGCAGAGGAAATGGTGGTTACTCACCTCCCCAAAACCGCCCTTACCCAGCACACGGTACTGGCGGAAAGTGTTTTTGGTCACTGGCTGCCTGTGAGGGAAAGGAAACCAAAGTGACACGTGAGCAAGGAGAGAGCAGGGGCTGAAGCTCAAACCACCTCCATGCCTTGGCCTGAGAGACTGGCTCACCCCAAACCCCTGCTCAAGCAGGCCTTGCTTCCCCGCGAGGCAAGCAAGGCTGGGGCAGCTGCTGCTGCCAGTAAAGGGCCCTGAGGGACAGCAAAGGCCAGGCTCTTGGCTCCTGCCAGGGCCCAGCATGGGAAGGAGCCTCAGGGACCCCTCAGGCAGGCTGTGTGAGGAGGGTGCAGGTTTCCCAGCGGTGCGGGGAGCGTTACCTTTCCAGCCACTTCCACTGCAGGAAGCGGTTGAAGTACAAGCTGTCGAGGTAGTCGGCAAAGGGAGCCACGCTCAGGTAGTCGTGGATAAGCCTAGGAGAGAGCAGAGCCAGCACGGCTCCTGAGAGCTGATCATAGCCCTGGAAAAAGCCAGCAGCCCCAGGAAAGAGGAGGTGAACAGCCCCAAAAGCCTGTTTACTTTGCCATCCTCTCACCCAGCCTGGTGCTGCATCACCCACGTAGCCCTGGCCCAGAAAGTCTCGCTCCATGCTAAGCCTGATGCACAAGGAAGGTGCGTTGGAGGTACCACTGTGACAAACGCAGCGCCCTGGGACCGGGCTGGCACTGCTAATTGTGGCCTCTTGGCACCAGCCAGGGCTGCAGGACAAAGGGGGACAATGGGACTCTTTGCAATTGCCCTTCTGCTCACAAGGCAAACGTGCACACAGGCTGTAATCAGCTGCTAGCAACATTCAGCGGCAGGCGCTGAGTTGTTCACTATCAGATGAATATCCAGCACAAAAGGCCACAGGGGATCCTGCTTGGGAGAGCTAACTGCCTTGGAGAGCTGTGCCAGGGCTGCCCAGCAGAGTGAGGAGCCTTAGACACAGTGTCTAGACTGGAGACACGCATCAAGGAGAAGCGGATGGGCTCTCCCCTTTCAGAGCTTGCCAAGAGCAGGCAGGGCCCAGCCCGGAGGCTCCGCATTCAGACACGGCACTGGTTACCACACACGGAGCTAACGCTCCCCAGAAGACTGCAGCAAATGTGTTGCCACAGCCCTGCGCTCAGTTAGGCAACAAGCTCCAGCTACCGTGCAGGGAGGGGTGAGCCTGCAAAGCCTGGTTTGCCCAAGAGCTTCTGCTTCACACCCGGAGCCAGGACCTCGGCCACTGCTTCTGCGATGGGAACAGAGGTGACCTTAGACCCCTGCAGCAACGGCCAGGGTCACCCAACCACAACAGCCACTTCTGCAGCCAGTGGGACGGCACAGCTGGCACAGGACTGCAGCCATCGGCTCAGCTTGGCACGAGATCCTGGCACAACACCGGGAATAGCATTGCTACAGGGTCTTCCCAAACGGTAACTCTGAGAGGACTGACAGAGATTTCTACAGCAGCTCGTGGCTCCCAGAGCACAAGATCCTTGTGCTCACTTTCCTGGACCTGGGCTGCAAACTGCTGGTCCAAAACTCCCCAGACCCCAGCCTTAGCACCAGCTCTCACTCTCCCAGAGGAAGGGACCGCGGGGTACATGGTGAGTCAGCTGCAGCATCATTCCCGTGCCATGTGTGACCTGCAGGCACAGCCTAGCCCACCAACTTACTTAGTGCATTCCTTGAAGAGCTCCTTGGAAGGTTCCTGCTCCAGCCTCTCACAACAGGCATCCACCAGTTGTGAGGGAACTTCAGGCACATGGTCCTCACTCTGGGGACAAAGGGATGGAGTCAGACACAGGGAGCAGAGCCCAAGGGTCCTGCTTTAGGGTCAGTGGGCAAAGCAGCGTGGTGGCTTGTGAGGTGGCGTGGTGGCTCAGCATGTTGGCCGTGGCAGGACATGGGCCATGCCAGCTGTTGGCTTTCCAACTGTTTTACCCCTGCAGGCAGCAAACACAACCCTCTTACTCACGTTTGGCTTCAAGTACTTTTCAATCAGGTGCTGCCCACATTCCTTCCTCTTCTCATCTGGAGCCACTTCGTACCCTGCCTGCAGAGAGCAAACAGTGTGAGGGGCAGGTCCAGCCAGGAACCCAGCCTTGCTACTGGGCAACAGCAACACCCCCTGCCCGAAGTTTCCCATGCTCTCCTTGAAAACCAGATCTCCAGCAAACAGCTCCCTAAGTAAAGGCCCAGCCCTATTTTGGCTGCGACTCACAGGTTTTTTCCTACAGAAAAACCCTCTGCCTGCCCAGAAGTACCTGCTGGAGCCAACCAGTTGGTGCCCAGGGTGTCAGGAACATCCCCGTCTCCCCCAGCGAAGCCTGACAGGCTTTGCACTTACCACGGCATCCAGGAACTTGACGCAGCGTGAGAGCTCGGGGCGTGTCTCGCAGAACTGCCGGAAGAGCATGTGCCCAATGGGCTGCTTCTCGCACAGGCTGTGGTAGTCCCGCTCTGCAACGTGGAGAAGGTCACTCACTGCCAAATCCCAAAGGAGCACTTCCAGCCCACCAGCCCGGCCAGGCAGCAGTGGGGGTATTGTGACTCCTCAGCTGGGCTGCTGACAGGTCCCACCAGCCTGAGACTCCCAAGAGAGCGAGGCGCAGCCAGTGGGACAAGGGACATTGCTGAGGTTTTACATTTCCCTATGGAAGACCCTCTTCCCTGAAAGAGGATTGACCTGTTCTGTTCAGCCTGAACCTCTTGTTCCTAGCAAGGGACCTCCATATCTCCTGCTTGCCTAAAGGCTCTCTCCTCCTCTCTCCACAGAGATCGACCAACTACTCCAGACACACAACTTTCCTTGGAACATGAGGAACACACCAAGCTTATCTCAAGGCAGATCTTCCAGATCAAGAGTTGTTCGGATGACTCCTTCAAACCACTGGTATTCTCAAAGGCCCTGCTGGAAGCAGCAGCATCAAAATGGGAGGCACCATTCCCACAGATGTCCTGTTGACATGCACACGGCAGTCAGAACTCCCCGCTCCATGGGACAGCCACTTGCTCGTACATCAACTCCTACTGCCCTCCGGAGCTTGCAGGTCCCTCCTACCCCTCTCTGAACTCTGGCAGCCCAGACACAGCCCTCTGACTATCCAGAGCACTTCCAGTCCTCTGCTTTTTCCTCCCCTTCCACTCACACGTTGTCTGATCGCAGGCCAGAACACATTTCTGTGACAGCCACTGCCACGGAGGGCTGTGGGCTGCCTGCAGTGCAGATGTGCACCCACCCACGGGATCCCAGCACTGGGTACTCCAAGCCTTCCCCTCCCTGCGCAGCAGTTTCTCCCAAGGAAGCTGCAGCTTCCTGAGGGTGCAGGAGAGTGCAGAGCCGGGCGGGCTGTGGTGGGGGAGGAGGTGGCCTCGCCAGCTCTGCCGCACCAGCCGGTTTCCTTGTGTCTGCAGGGGAAGGAGTTCCCTTCAGCTGGCGAGGACCGGAGTTTGCTGTCGGCGCGATCAGAAGCTTTCGGCTGCCCTGGTCGCTGCCTAGGCTCACACGAGGTTACTCCCTGTGGCCAGGGCACAAAAAGCTTCATTCTGCAGTGGGCAAGCAGCCCACCGTGCCCACGGTCCTGCCAAGACTCTGGAACAGGAAAGAAACGCCTTTCTAGCAGGCTGCGAGATGAAAAGAAAGACACCCCAGCCAAAGAGTGCCCAGGCACAAGGAACGGGGTCATCTCTCCCATGGGAAAACGAAGTGAAGCTGCTGCCACCTGGGTCAGAGCACTCCTCACGTGCCTCTCCGAGGGGAAGTGAGACACGGGTGATGACTGGGAGGGACTCGCTTCCCAAATCTTCACAATGTCACTCTTCTGGATAGCAGGACAGTAGAGACAGAGACCACCAGCACTCAGCGCTGGCAAACGGGTGAAGTTGAGTGCTGGAAAACATCATGACAGCCACAGGAAGGGTGGCTGCAGGCAGAGAATGGACAAAAGCTGAGGGAAAGCTCTGCTGAGGGCACGCAAGTCAGAGAGGCAGAAGGGGTTTGGATGGTCAAGATGAGAGCTGCAAGGAGAGCCCAGGCCAGAGCCGTGTTCAGCTCTCAGACCTTGCTCCAGAGAGGCAGCCAGCAGCAAATCCAAGGCTGGAGTCTCCATACAGCCACACCTGGCTGTGAAGCCAGCCCCGAGGGGGTGTGTGGCAGAGGAACAGCCTGCACTGGGCTGAGGGTTACAGTGTGGATGAGTGAGGTTGAGTTTCTCCAAGTACGACAGTTCCATGGGGCCCAAAGGATTGCCAGGACTGGAAAACCTGGGCAGGGCAGAACTGGGAATTTGAGCTGCAGAAACCTCCCAAAGCCATTTGTTTCAGTGACACCTGTTCTGAAACAAGGCCAGCACTCTGTGCCACTCTCCAGCTGGCAGCTGAATCCGGATTGAAAACTTAAACAAGCTCTCCTCTTCCCTGGAAGGAAAGCACTTGCACCTTCTGTGCCCCAAAACAACTTCACATGATCTCAGGACCAAGCCTGCTGCACAAACAACATTAAAACCATGAAGAGTACAAAGTACAGAATGAAAATGACAGGCCAAGCCCTGCCCAACTCCAGTTTTCATCCACACCACACAGCAAGAACCCAGTTTGCCTGCGAAGAGCTGCTGCTTGAACGTTAGAAGCTGAGGTCTGTGGAGCTGAGCTGAATCCAGCCAAGGAGAACAGGGGACGTTTGCAGGACCTTTGTTATTTTTGCAAAGGCACCCCAGGGTGACACTCCAAAACTCTGCAGCACGGAGCAGGTCTGTTTGCACACAGAAGGTGATGCTCCTCTAGTGAAGCTCATCACAGCCTCGCAGGTGTGCGGGTACATCATCAGCCACATACCCATCATTTCTTCCCTACACCCTGAACTCCAAGCAGCCCTGGCTGGGATTTGCCCTGTTCTCTGTCCCCGACACTCAGCTTGGGGTGCACAACTCTCCCCCACACGCGCTCGCCCCCCAGCTCTCACCACGCCCTGCATCTCACCCAGGGTTTGCCGAAGGTCCTCGCAGAGGCTGATGTGGGGGAACTGCAGCATCTGGCGCCATTTCTTGCTCTTGCCTTTCCGGTTTCCTCCACTACCTGCAGGGCACACAAAACCAGTACCATGAGTCAGGAAGCAAAGGTGTCTGACTGCAGCCTAGCCTTGCCAGGAGCCAAGGAAGGAGCCTCTCTCTAAATCCAGGCAAGGAAAACAAGACCGAAGTGGTACCACCATCTCCTGGTGGGACAAAAGTGTTGGAGCCTCGACTGCCAGAGGAAATGGGCAGACCAACCTCTGGCTGCTGAACAAATCCCAAACAAGAACTTGAAGATCTTTCATGATTGGAGAATCCCAGCAGAGGCAGGAGTGTCCACAGCCACAGCAGTTCTTGGCTCCCAGGCCTGTCCCCAGCACCTCTGCATAACTAATCACCCCTCCAGGCCGTGCCTTGCTTGGTGTGAAGCTCTTCCTGCTGCAGTAAAGATGTTCATGCCACCTACTCATTCCAGACTGATTGCTTTCTCCGGGGAGGGGCTCTCAGAGGGAGGACATGAAGCTGGGAGACAGGAATTCCTGCTCTAATCCTGGCTCCACAACTTGCTGCATTGCCTGGGGCTGATCACTTCAGTTTCCCACCTGTGAAGTGGGGACACTCCCACCTTTCTCCAGAGATAAGCCAGCCTCAGAAAATCCAGATCCAAGAACCAGGTATTATTCCAGCTTCAGCTGCTGGAGTAAATGCCCAGTGCTGTGGGACAGGGTGGGAAAGCTTCTAGATAGACCAAAACATTTACATCATAGCAAGCACTAAGTACCGATTGCTGGGATCAGCCAACCTCCAGGGATTCCTTTCCCGGTGCCAACACACACAATCTCCCACCTCTCCTTGGAAATTCATTAAATCACCCTGCCAAAGTGGTCGGGCCAAGAGTTGGGCCCAAGGCCCGGCTTTCTGGAATAACAGTGGGGGTTGAACATAATTTATCAGCTCTTGAGAAACATTTTCATAACGCTTTCCTCCACTGCAGATGCAGTTCAGCCCCAAACCCTAGACACAGTCCCCTGCCGTCCAGCTCCCTGTGCCGCAGGAGGCCCCGGATGGACAGGCAGGTGGGAAGGGGCCCTCCTGGTCAGCCTTGTGCGGTGCCAGCCCCGGGTCCGAGCCCCTGGCACGCCGTGGGTCCCTGCACTGCATCTGCCCCGCACCAGCAGCTGGGCCGCACGATTGTACAAACTCAGGAAGGAAGTGACTCAAGGGTAAGCAGGGCTGGAAGAAACCAGCGGCGCAGACACCTTCTTGTCAGCGACAATGCGGCGGATGGGGGCAGCGAAACGAGGGCAGGGGAGGACAGGCCATCCTCACCCCCAGAGAGCTCAAGGAAAGGCAGAGCAAAGCCCCACAGCACCCGGAGGTTGCATTTCCTTGAGTTGTTTGCTTTGAAAGGAGGCTCCAGCGCCCTTCACACGCGGTTCTCCCCCGCCCTGCCAGCGCCACGGCCGACAGTCCAGCGGGGAGCTGGGCTCCTGCACAGCAACCTCCCAGCACCCCTGGTTTGGGGATGGGGCAAGGGGTGGGCTGCCTCCACCCAGAGCTCACCAGGAGCAAGCTTCAGGGTTGGCTGATGGATGGGAGCTGGTCTGTCGTCCCTCTCTCAGGGCAAGGGCGACAAGGATCCTTCACCTTCCCTGGGCCTGACCAAACACAGGCCATGGTCATGCTGTGGCAGCAGCTGAGGGTGGCCGTCAGCAGCCCCACAGCACATCCCAGCTCAGCTCTGCGCTCCCACACCAACCTAGGAAGCTCCAGAAAAGGCCGGGCTGGAACAAAGAACCCTGTTGGACCTGGCCTGCAAAGTAGCTCTGTCCTGTCACAGAAGCTGTCTGAGTTCACCCCAGTGGCCACCACGGCCACCCAGGCACAGGTGGGAGAGCCACGGACTGGCAGCATGGACACCTATGGCTCTCACAGCCCAAGAACCACCTGGCACAAGTGTGACAGTGGGTTATTCATGCCTGCAAACTGCCCGCTGCTGCCAAGGGAGAGGCACCAGCGGAGCACCAGGAGCAGGAGCCGTCCAGGAGCTCGTGCTGCATCAGTGCCCAAACTCCACTCCTCAAGGGCACAACAGGAGCCAGTCTCTGGGTCACTCCGTGTGAAACTGGGCCTTGTGCCTGGTCACAAACCCCGCTGTTTGGTTTTGAACCAAACCTTGCCACTGTGGACCTGAATGTCACGGTCCACCACGGTCACTGTGGCAGGAGTACTTGCACTTAGCCTGGTTTTCAAGCAGCTTGGAAATGTTTCTGCCCGTGCAAATTTAATTCCGGTGCTTTTTGCTCCCACAAATCTAATCTCCACAGCCCTCTAACTGGATTTCAGCGGGTCTCTCAGGCTCCAGCATGGCTCGGTCTGGCCAACTGCACACCCCGGGCCAGAGGGGACTGCACTTCCCCACCACATACGTGATCGACTGAACTCATCGATGCCCGGCTGAAGCGGATCTTCTGTGCAAAGGACCAGGTTCCTGTGTGAGACTTCCCATCCCTCCTGAGGCTTCTCCCTACATCTTCAGGACAGCCCCCGCTGCTGCCAGGCTGCATCCCACACCGGGGCCCTGGAATTCAGCGTGGCCCTGGAGCGGTGGGAGCGTCGTGGCCCGCAGCAGAGCTCCAGGAGCCCCGCAGACCCGGGCCGGGGCTCGTGTGAAGGCGGCGGACGGGTGGGGCTCCCCGCCGCAGTTTCGGGACGGGCCCGTGTGTGGGAAGCAGCAGCTTACTGCTGAAATAAACTTTTTGTTTTCTCCTACGGCACCCAAAGCCGCCTCTCCCCTGCGCCAGGGGAGCTGGAGCAGCCTCTGCAGCGGGCAAGGCGGGAGGCAGATGGGGCGATCTGCACCGGAGAGGCGGCGAGGCCGCCCGGGAGGGAGCTCAGCAGCCCCGGAGCGAGCGCAGCACCGGGCAAGCCCCGCGCCGGACGCGGGGAG
>WEIT01020471.1:7494-21744 GCA_013389985.1 Dryoscopus gambensis | reverse complement strand
GGGGGGGACCTTCTTGCTCTCTACAACAAAGTGGGGGTTGGTCTTTTCTCAAAAATAACAAGAGAAAAAATGGCCTCAAGATACACAAAGGGAGGTTTAGATGAGGTATGTGAAAAATTTCTTCTCTGAAAGGGCTGTCAAGCACTGGAACAGGCTGCTGGGGGTAGTGATAGAATCACCATCCCTGGAGAGATTAACAAGATGTGCAGGTGGGGCACTTAGGAACCTCATTTTGGGGGGGACTTCACAGGGCTGGATTAAGTTGAACTNCATCTTTGTTAAACTTTATGCAATTCCTCCTAGCCTAGTCTTCCATTCTACATGATGGATTACTGGTGTTCACAAACACAGATGAATACTATGACAATCGATGTGGCCATTTCATTTGCATCTTTCATTTGAACGCCAGAAGGAAAAAATGTGGAACAAGTCCTCCCTTTTTATTCTCAATCCTTTTGCCACACATACTCATAGCTTTTACTTGCCATGCTATAAAGCAAAGTCCTTGAAAAAATTAAATTCTACTTGTTTGATGAACTACTTCAGTGAGTCTGAACCCATGTATCTATAGGACTGGTACAGCCTCAAGCCTAACCACTCAAAGACACGGGCTAAAGAAACTTCAATCATTCTAAACCAACACTGTAAAATTATTTGTCCATTTTGTTGAAAGCTATGCATTTCCTACCAGTTTGAAGGAATCCCTACTAAGGAGAAAAACTGTATTAATTTTTTGTAGGTGCAGAATGTGTAATTGAGCAGAGATCAGCCAAGTAATGCCAAACTCAAAGGTGCATATAAAAGCAGGAGGAGAAGGACACAGGGAGATGCAACCTAGTTTGAAAAAAAAAATTACTATAAATACCTGATATTTTTCTTGGATGGTTCAGATTTTTAGGCCAGACAGTCTCTCAAAAATCAACCATGTCCTCTTAAACACAGGCCTTTTATTTTCTTCAGGTACCAGTCTCTAAGACCAGTAACTCGTGTTACTGTAAGAACTACAGCAGTTCTTACAGAAAGGCATCCACGGCAAAATTCAAGTTATTAAGAGCTAAGAATCCATTGCTTGCTTTGATGTCTGAAGGGCTAGTCACTGTCCTTTGTACTTTATTTCCAGGTTGAACTACTTTGGCTTCAGGTTTCAGTCACTAATTATTGCTACATCTTTGTACGTTAAGGTTTTCTGTTTTTCCCTTACATGATTAGACGTCACAGCCAAGTTGTATCTCTTTCTTCTGGTACACTAAACAAGCTTAACAGAGTTTCTTTCCATTAAATTTTGATTCTAAACCAAAGTAATTTTTTTCCAGTTCCTCTGTTTCATTCAATTTTTAAAGTGCCCATTGATTGCTGTTAAACACAACTTAGTGATTTGAATAGCGTGGTAGCTCAAAAATCTAACAGCTGCAACAGTATTTATAGATAAATAAACTGTAATTACAGGAAAAGGGCACATAATCCATTAAAATTATTTTACCTACATGTTGCCTTATAATCAGACAGATAATGTCTAACCCTAAAAAGTCATGAACAATATACATGTTTACTAAGGACGGTCTATGTTATAATTCTTTACATCAACTTCTACAGCAGCTGATCATATTGATTCCCAAGACAAAAATTAATACAAAAAAAGCAGAGATACATTAACAGTGTGCTGCATGGGAAAAACACAAACCAGCATCAGCTCCACTGAGCACAACAGACTCCTGAAAGGCGTGTTACAGCCAATATAAACATTTTGTCAAACTGACAATTTTCCAAATACGTGCTGAAATAGCACTACCTTTAAAGTATCATCGTGTAAACAAGAATTCTTTTTCTCTGTAATTAAATGAATGCTGTACTGAGCACTATACAGTCACAATAGCAGTATACACACAGGACAAAATGAATCTTCAAAGAAAAGTACTAAATCAACCACCAAGAACAGCTACAGCAAGCAAAAAAGTGCTGCAAGCATCCACACAATAATGTAACTAGCCCTCTAATATTTCACATTTTTAACCTACTTCAAAATGAAAGTGCAAGAAATACGTCAGTTACAACAGCTTAACAATGTGACGTAGTCCAAAGAAGCAAAAATGGTTTGTCCAAAATTCCTTGTGCTGGAGAAGGAGGAAAAAGGTAAAATAATCTTAGATAAACCAAAACTTTCAGACTCACCACATTTTGTTACTAAATTCTACTGTATAAAAGAAAGGGGAAAACAGATGGAAAATCATTTGACAAAAAAAAGCCCTACACGAAACAGCAACAAGACCCTGTATCTTGTGAATAAAAGATCAGCAATGGTAGACAAGATACATGATTCCTTGATGTACGTGAAATTTAGCAGACGCTGTACAAATTTGGAAGGTGGATCAAAAAATCTGACGAAGTTGAAAAAAAATGGGGAAAGGGACAGGAAACAGAATACTGTCCCTGGAGACAATCAAAACTATCAAAACCCAGAAACGTAAGCAGAATGGAGAATTATTTGAACTTAAGACTCAAGTGCTTTAAAACCAAATCCAGTATAGCACAGACACAGTACTTTTATATTTCTGGTAAAATACATCGGAACTAGCCAGATGTTTAATTACCAGGAGTTTAAGGTACAAACTAAATGGAAAGCAACTGCTAATTTATGTTGATACGTAAAAATTACTCAGCTTCAAAATATTCCTCAATCTTGCCAGAATCAGCTGAAGCAAATTTCTCCCCTTCAATGAATACACCTTTTCTGTTACTGTCTCTGAAACTTCACCAAACATATTACTATTTCAAGCTAACACAGCTTAGAAAGGGAAAAATTCGAAATCTAGAAAAAAGTAGGAAATATTTTCTGGACTATATATCTAGACTATATATAATGTTTCCCAATAGTTTAAAATGAGACCTAAAGAAACAAAGCAGTGAAAATCCTTGCAGTGACATTCTGCTTTAGGAAAAGCATTGCCTGTAGGTTGAGGGACAAGACCCTTTTCCTCTACTCTGCACTGCTGAAACACATCTGGAATGCTGTGACAGTTCCAGACACTCTGGTACAACACAAACACAGACATACTGGTGTGAGACCAGCAAAGGGCTGCAAAAATGTTCAACTGCTTCGAGCATCTGATATCTGAGCAGAGGCTAAGAGAGATGGGACGACTCAGCAAGGAGAAAAGTCAGGGTGGGGTGGGAGCAGTCTAATCAATATCTATTAAATGCCAGAAGGGACAAAAGACCACTGAGCTAATCTTCCCATTATTGTCCAGTGAGAAGGCAATACACAATGGGCACAAACTGGACATTTAAACACAAGGAAAAACTTCCTTACTCTAACAGGGCTCAAACAGACAAGTGTCAATCCAGACAAGTGTCAGAGACTGAAATATTACAATTTATGGCTTAAACATTTTTATGAAGGATTTTTGTCCATTAAAACTGTGTAGCTATTCTGCATCAACAAAGCTGTACTGAAGACCACTGCACCCTGAATGGGCCCCCTGGGCTGAGGCCCTGGACTGTAAGTCACTTTAAGATAAAAATGACACTATTTTCAGGTCTGGGCTGGGGGAGAAGACTACTTCCACAGGAGGACCAAGCCCAGCAGCTGTATCTACTGAGACCAGGTTTGTACAGACAAACCCCACTTCACCAGAGAGGGGAGGAGGAGGGCTTCCGGTGCATGGTGAAAAGCCTCTGGTCAGAGGCAACAAACAGCTGTTCCGTCAGTCAAACTGGTTCAGCCAGGAAAGCCACATCTACAGGACATTCATGAGAGGGGCAGCTGAGGGAGTGTCGTGGTCCATTTAAGGCCCCCTGAACAGTTCCCCAGACCCTGCANACAAGTGTCAATCCAGACAAGTGTCAGAGACTGAAATATTACAATTTATGGCTTAAACATTTTTATGAAGGATTTTTGTCCATTAAAACTGTGTAGCTATTCTGCATCAACAAAGCTGTACTGAAGACCACTGCACCCTGAATGGGCCCCCTGGGCTGAGGCCCTGGACTGTAAGTCACTTTAAGATAAAAATGACACTATTTTCAGGTCTGGGCTGGGGGAGAAGACTACTTCCACAGGAGGACCAAGCCCAGCAGCTGTATCTACTGAGACCAGGTTTGTACAGACAAACCCCACTTCACCAGAGAGGGGAGGAGGAGGGCTTCCGGTGCATGGTGAAAAGCCTCTGGTCAGAGGCAACAAACAGCTGTTCCGTCAGTCAAACTGGTTCAGCCAGGAAAGCCACATCTACAGGACATTCATGAGAGGGGCAGCTGAGGGAGTGTCGTGGTCCATTTAAGGCCCCCTGAACAGTTCCCCAGACCCTGCACCAGAGCACTGCAGGTGATGCAAAATTATACAAATGTTCCACAGTCTCGCAAAGGACAGTGTCAAACTTGCCCCGTCAGAGGAGGTACCTGGGCATTCCCACCTGACCCAAACCTTTATTTATTCATTGGATTCTATGCTTTTTCAGCAGGGGATCCTGACCACCTAGAAGACCAGAGGATCTACAAGACATCATCAAGAACCACAGAGGGATGATATGTTTCTATGTAATGTGTCTCTGTCACTCTTCCTGCCTCCCCCACCCCCCACCTCTTTTTCTATTTCTTTTTCTTTGCCTCTTCTACTGTTAAATAAAATATATCAGTTTTTTGGTATCAACATTTAGCCTCATTTGGTTCTAATCTTGTTTCGAGGAATATTTGAACCTTCAGGATTCTACTCACAATCCACAGAGAGCTCACGTTGCTCCTCTGTGATTAGAGTGGATCGGAACAACAGGTTACAGAATCTCTGTCCTCAGAAATACTCAAAACTTATTGAACACTGCCACAAGTAATCAGCTTTAGCTAATCCTTCTCTGAGCACTAGGACTGGACTACACTATTTCCAGAGGTCCCTGCCAACGTCAACAACTCCACCATCCACCAGCAATGACCATAACAAGCGATGTCAGAATCATTACGAGCAGTGTCTGGTTGAGCAAGAATTAAGAGCTCATGGTCTCAGGGGTCTCAGGTTTGTGTTCTTGGGAATTCCTTTTTGATTCTGAGTTATTTGCATAAAAAAGCCAATATTTCTCATCATGAAAATGTCAAAATCGTCAGGGGCACAGTCATGACAAATTCATGAAGGCTGACGATATGGGATATTATTCATTCTACTGGCAACTACTCAAAATTCTACGTGTACTAAAACACCTTCAAGCTGATTAAAATCACTCGGTAGATGAATAAAATCTTACATAATATCATGTTTCCACAGATGATAGCATAGGCTTAGTATTTGTGCCTTCCTTACTGAAAGACACACTACCAAAACAATGCCAAGACTACAAATACCAGGGAACACCAAAACTAAGACTGCGTGCACAAAAAAAGTTCAGCACCTGTGCACCGAAGTCCCGTCTCATAGAAAAAACAACGTGGAAAACAAAAAAATAAAGACGAAAGTAGTGACCTCTACTCTTGACTACATCTCTAAGGTAGTGTCATCTGTATCTGTAAGTTTCTGTTCAACACAGTTTTGGCAAGCTCCTTTGGGCACCACCCTGCCCCACTGTGCACCTCCACGGGTTGCAGGGGTACAGCCTTGACCAGCAGCAAGTTCATCTTGGAGTTGGCTGGCACTGGGTGTACTGGACACATGGGAAGCTTCTAGTGGCTTCTCACAAAAGCCACATCTGCAGACCCCTGCTACTAAAACCTTGCCACACAAACCGAACACAGAAGCCATAATCATATCTAGCTTTTTTCCACTGCACCTCTGCCTTTGTCAATGCATTGAATGAAGGTGCTCACTTAATAAGGAGCCACTCAGTATTTTGTCTAACCTTCCTCTTGAGTTTTAAGTACAACCCCCAAGTTTCTCCCAACCCCCATTCCTCCTCTCCCATAAAGTGCCTTTCAATCATCCTACTTCTCTCACAAACTCTCTGTTTTACTTGGCCTCACATTCTATCCTGAGAGCTTCTAGTGCCATTCCGTTCCCTCCCCAAGCTTTCATTTGCCTTTTCATTTCAAGAGCTTTCACAGAGACACTGCCAACTCAACTCCTTGTTCCCAAGCTCCCTTTGTCCACACTGCTCCAGTCCCTGGTTTCATTCATCCTGCCATTACACAATGAGAATGGGAACGAAAAAGTCAACTGAGAGCTTTCCTCAGATCACTCTCCTTGTCGTCCACTAACTCTGGACATCCTCACCACAGTCCTGTGGTGGAACAAACACAGTCGGATGTTCTGTAATGCTGGCAGGCATGCCCAAACAACGAGAGCACAGCGTGTCTTGTAGAATAGCTGGAGATTCTTACACACTGATACTGAGGTTGTTACCTGACAACAGTAGACCTTACCAAGTATCTTCTTGCTAATCCAAAACACCCAGGCACTGCAACACAGCACCGTGTCTATTGTAAGGTATACCTTGTACAGATCTATATATACCTTTGGAGGCCAGCTGAGAGGTGTTATCAGAATGTGCTGCTTAGGCACTTGTCAGGTTTCGAAGACGTGCAACAATGGTGATTCCACAACTTCCCTGGGCCCCACTCCCATGTCTGACCACACCCACAGTGAATTTTCCGGGGGAGGTATATCTACCATCATTTCCCGTAAAGTAAAACTTTAAAATTTATCTGCTGCCCTATACTGTTAAACATAAATGCAATTTAGAACAACCAACCAAAGAAAAAGTACTATGTAATCTACACCATGCACCTTTTCTAGAAAGCTAGATAGTTTAACATTCCCACAGAAATAAAGCTTTCTTATATTCCTGTTAGGAGCAATCTCTAAAGATCACACTTCTCTGGAATTTCCCAAACAATGTTCTTAAAAATGTTGCCTCTGGACATTACTGGGATGGCAAAATCAGAGCTTCTCAAAATGAACACACTACTAGCTTTGAAAAATTCAGTGTCTGAAACAAACCAGGTAATGGTTTTATCTTTCATCTCAAGGAAATGCAGGTATGGGTTGACATCCTTAAAGAACTGGACTTCCCATCTCAGCAGATTTTCTATTCCTTCATTCCTCCTTCAACCAATTACCTCACATAGGCAAAAATTCAAGCTGCTGGATTTTTTGGTGTAGTCCTCTCACAATTATTCCTTAGGGAGTTATCCTAATTTTTATGACTGCTTAAATACTCACCAGAAAGAAAGACAAGGATAATAGAACTAACAGAACAAAGAATGAAATGACAAAAATTAAAAAAAAAAAAAAAAATCTTTAATTGCCCAGAGAATTATGTTGGAAAGATAATGAACAAGAACTTCGAGCTCTCCTGCAGGAATGTACCTGCAACCTACTTGATGTTAGTGAAGTTGATGGGATGATTCACATGAATGTAATGCTACAATTCAAGAGATATAACCTATTTAGAAAGAGGAACAACAGAGGAACAAATGGTACTGTGTGCCAAAAATGTCACTGTCTGTTTCGGAGTCACTGACAATAAAAAATCATGTCTTAATAAAAAAAGTACAAGTCAGGATACTAGCTGGGGTTTGCTACAGATACGAAATCTCACGCAGCAAGGTGNCAGCAAGGTGGTTAAGCACGCACTGCTTCTTGATGGAAATAAAAGTTTCATTATCACAGTGGACATAACACAAAGTGAAATAACCTGGAGCCTTCATGCTGCTATTATCAGACCATGCTCAAAGTTTCTAAAAATTGAGGACAATTTCTTATACTGAGAAATGTTAAATCCAAGCCAAGGGAATGCTATGTTCAACTTCATCCAGGCAGATAACAAGTACCCCACTGTTTCACAGAGAGCAAATACAGAACAAAGACCCTTCCTGCCCCCAGGTCCTGGAATCAAAAGACATATTCACAAACACATCTTTGCAAAATGACTTTAGCAGTCCCACCCCCTACCCATGCTATCCCCTCAGCTGACAGAACTGTTTGTAGCAATGCACAGAGAACCAGTTCAGGGAATCATATCTGAGTTAAACCAAAACAGGGACTTGATCTGAGTTAAAACTACCTTCCTTTCTTTCTTTTCCCTCTCCCCTCCATTTTTGTAAGAGTGTATTTTTAATTTACCAATTTTCAGATTTAGTTCATTACCTGGTGCAACTGAGGTGACAGAACAGGGATACAGCTGCTGCCCAAAAACTTTTTTAGCCTGATTTGCCAACATGGCCAAGAAAGAAATATAGAGAAAGCTTAAAGAGTGACTCAAGAAGTGATCACTGTGGTAGGAAATAGTTTATGCTTCCAAAATTCAAACTGTGCTATTTGAAAATGTAAACATTTAAAATAAAGTATCCGGAAACTTCCACCAATTTTTCACTTATTGATTACCATGTATTGAGTGCAAGTTTGCATTAGTAGTAGCTTTGATTGTGATGGCTGCACTTGTTCTGAGATCTTTCTCCTTGGCTTGCAGATAGGCTATGTTAACACACTCCTGCAGCATAGGAGATACCAACATACAGTTACACAGTTCTCTTTCATTCACACTTTATTTCACAAGATTGAATCATATGCTTCAGTGGGAAGATACACTTTCAGTACAATGGTCATTATTCAAGACATACAGACTCTGTGCATGAGCACACTTATTTATCCCTCATTTTACCAAATTTTAATAATGCTTTTATATAATGGCTCTTTCACTACCAAGGCTTCCTGTTAACAAATTTCTTCTTTGAAACACCTTCAGTCTTTTGACTGTGGTGCCTGTAGTTATTTAAATCTAGTCCACTTAACATTTTCCTTCTTGAGGTGGGTTTGTAACACACGTGTTCTGCAAGAGGAATGAGAAGCCCATTTGTTAGGAAAAAAAGCAAGATGATTTCAAGATTAGCTACACATTGTGCCTAAGAAAAGAAGATAGGATGCAAAGCAAGAATGTGGTTTACCATCTTCTTAAGTTAAACAAGGAGACTTAGATTTGCATGTATTGTATGCTAAAACATAACAGCCACTCGAATGCCAATTTCAAGGTTTTATAAAGCCTGGCCTGCAGAACTTCAAAATAAACTATAAGCACTACGTTATTTGTTAGGTTTGGTCTTCAACATAGCATTGAAGACAACCTGCAGACCACCTGGCACTCTGACAACCTGATCAACCAGAATTACCTTGGCCACGTTCTTAAACAACAAACAGTTATTATTCCAAAAACCAAGACACAGAAGGATAAAATAGCTCCGAAGTACAATAAAACACCCCTCTTCATGCACCTAAAACAAAACAATGAGGGGTCCACTAGGCCTATTCCTATGAGAAAACATACCTCAGTCAAGGGATGACAAGAAACCAGAGAACACACTTCTTGCCATGTCCCACCAGGAGCTTTCACTACTGACAAAGCATAAAGCTGATACAGTGAAGAAAGCTCAACTGGTCAGCAGAATATGTACATTGCAGCTGAAATGTCCAGAGAATTCAAATTAAGTACTTTAAAAGATCTACCATAAGTGGAAAATGGCAACTTTATGAAGCTTGTAATTCAGACAAATGCAGACTAGCTACCTTGGGAAATAGTTGACAATTTCCAAAGCTATATTCTACTAAATTTCATGCTTTTAGTCTATATCTTGGAGTAGCTTAGGGGTACTTAAGAGAAATCAAAAACTAAAAACATTTTTGATAATCACAATCAAAAACATTTTCAGTATGTCCCCCCGAAAAAAAAAAAAAATTAGCTTAAACTTTGACTTGAAATTTATAGTAAAATTCCTTATGACCAACTGATAATTACCAACAGGAAAAAAAGCAGAAACTGGAAAAATATAGCATGAAGGACCTGACTTTAAATGTACAAGCGTCAAGAAACATAAGCACTAACATTACTGGTGCTACAAGTATGGACCTGCTACCAGTCAACACTGGAACTGGCTAACTTGCAGTACAACTGACAATGTGTACAGCTAATTTGTATTTTAATCATCATCTTTCTTTCTAGACATGCAATAAAGAAAATTCTTTCATCTCCCTGTCTGACTGTCCTGGTTTTGGCTGGGTTAGAATTAGTGTATCTGTGTTTTGGATTCAGGATGAGAGGTATAGTGCCGTGTTTTGGATTTAGGATAAGAATTATGTTGGATGGTTTGGCTACTGTTAAGTAGTGCTTGTCTCAAGTCCAGGACCTTTCTGTGTCTAACGCTCTGCTAGTGAGGAGCTGCACTCACTGAGTGCAGCTGAGAGGGAGCATGGCCAGGACAGGTGAGACGAACTTGCCAAAGTGACATTCCACAGAACTTCATGCCCAGTATATAAACAGGAGAAGCTACCTGGAAGAGGGGATGATGGCTCTCGAGGGATGGGCTAGGTATTAGTCAGCAGGTGGTAAGCAACTGTACTGCACATTACTTGTCTGTCTTCAATTTTATTTCCCTCGCTCTCTCCTCTTCATTACAATTATTATTATCATTCGTAGTACTGCATTTTGCTCTCTTTCAATTATTATACTGCTTTTAGCTCAATCCACAAGTTGTACATTTTTTTCTTAAATCACTCCCTATTCCACCTGGGCAGATGGAAAGGGGAAGGGGGCGACCAACTGGCTGATGGTACTTAGTTGTCAACTGGGGAGCTGTGGGTGAGTCACCTCCCATGTCCCACTCTGTCAATCCTGTGGAAGGTCCATTAATACAGGTGAAGAGCAGACAGAATAAACTCTGTTTGCTGACAGAAGAGTTTCTTAAATTAACCACCATACTAAATATATTGATTTAGCTAATAGTGTAGTCATTAAGACAATACTTATTTCACCTAAGTATTAAAAATCAATACCTATAATAGTCAAATGTCTATATAGCAAGCTTAGGACAGATTGGTCTCCTTGATTTCTGCTGGCTAACAGGAACCTAGAATAATACAGAAACACCTAAAATTAGCCTCATAAAGTCTTACATGGTTCATCTTTCCTCTTTGGATATACACTCAACAGAATACAAAGTGCAGTACCGGAGAGGTTCCATCCAGATGGAGTTCAATACTGCTCAGGAGAGTGTAACAGGAATAGAAGCAGCTACATGAAGACTTCACTAGACCACACAGCAGGCCACCAGCCTCACTAGCAGTATCATTCGTTACTAATTAACTCATGAAACAGATTGCTCAGAAAACTGGTTGAGAGGCTTTCAGCAGTCAATTAAAGTACAAGGTGACTCAGAGTGTAGATCCACGATCAGCTGAAATCCCTATGATACACTTTCAGCCCTGCTCCTACTTCTAGATTCTCCACTCCAGTCCTTCATCATTTCTTACAGACTCATGGAAGCGCTTGGGTTTTGAGAGACCTTGTAGCTTATCTAGTCCAATGAGCTGCCATGGGCAGCACCATTTTTCACAACACCATTCTGCCCAAACAACCGCCTGGCCTTCCACTTCCCACGACAGGGCACCCATAGCTTCTCTGGACAACCTGCTCTCATTGTAAAAAATTCATCCTAGTACTTAATTTAACTTGACTTCTTTCAGCTTACAGCTGCTGCCCCATGTCCTATCACTACTACTTATGATGGCACTCATGCCAGTAACTTGATTCAATGGGAAGGAAGCATTTCATATTTCTAGTTCTGTATCAGCTGGATCAGCTTCTTTACCTCGCTCACTACGCAGCCAGCTGATCTTCCACATGGCTTGGAGCGATGGGGCAGGAAGCAGAGAGGATTGCTGCCCATTCCACCAACAGGGATCCAATGTGAACAGGCTGTGAAACTGCACCCTGGGCACCTTTTTTTAACAGGCTGATCTGCAGTTGGACATAAAAAACTTCTGGCCCCAGTCTAATTCGCAGAAGCAGTCAGTCATAAAACAAAAATCATTACCACAACTAATGTACAATTAGTAACTGACAATGAGTTGAGCAGAAGGGCAAAGATGATATAAAAGTGAATGTTATCTTTTCACCTTTCAAATTCAGCCACATTACAAAAAAAGTGTAAGGAGTGCTGTTAGCAATTAAGTATTAAGTTCTCAAAGTCCACACAGCACACAAAATACTGAAAAATAACCATGAAAAATAACAAATTTAAACCCATTAAAGTGTACTCTGGGAATTCCACTCAGTACAAATCTGTGAAACTGATCTACAGGCTGAGTAGATACATGTACAACGACACTCAGAAAGAGAAAAAAAAATCCTTCTAAGGCACCAAACAAATTCACAGAGCAGTATTAAATTTCATAAGAGGATGTTTTCATGTCCATTGTTAACCAATTTGTTTCAGTAAGCTTGTGGAAAAAAATTTTTAAAGATATCTATTCATTCTTTGTATGTATGCTTTACTTCAAAGAATTCCAGTAATCTATTGAAAATCTAAAAAACTCCTCAGTCACGACAGCACATTGTTCCCCAAAGGAACAGTGGGTCAGATTCAAAGTACCAGCAATAGAGTTGTATTCAGAACTTTTTCTATAGAGCCTGGAATGGGCAAAACCTCCAGAGTCAGTGCTGAGTCTTCAAGGGAAAGAAAAATAAGGTTGTGAACTTAAAAGAAGAGATTCTAAAAGATAAATCCCCACTGAGTAATTATAAGGAGAAGCTCTCCCAAACATTTGCTAACTAGTACATAAAAGGCAAGTCAGTAAAGACCATGGTCAAGTCAACTTGCAGATTTAAATATAGTCATAATTGGCTACTATCACTGAAAAAGCAATCTCAAGAAGACAGACAAAATCCAGGCACTGGTGAGAAAACTCCAATAATTAAAGGTATTTCACTAAGGCAGAGAGCAGTCTGAGCGTGCGCTATGTGTCTGAAATGACGATGCCCTTGTCTGCCTCCAGCTGCTCAGTACTGCTGGCCTGCTGGAAGTTTTCATCTTATTCCTATGCCTATAATATCTGAAACACTCAGAACAGCAGATCTCCTCAATTCCAAACCCAGAGGAGCATACAAAGACATGCTTTCTGCATTTTCACATTGATTGCACTCTGTGACACACCCCAAGCCGCTGAGTATCTTCAATTGTTAAGATTTTAGTTTCCCCTAGACAAGAGCTTTTTTTACCTTTTCCTACATAATTACAAAATACCTAATTTTAACAACCTGCAGGCTTTCTTTAACCAGGTTGCTATCATAAGGCTGCTCTGCCATACCTAACACACTGCCACACTCTTTCACCCCCAGCCTCCTTAAAGATTCCAAGAAAAGACTAAAGGTTACTAAAAGGACACCACCTTTCTGCTGTATTACTGGTATTTATTCTTCTTTCAAGGTATATGTTGTTAACACCCCACTCTTCATCACCAAATCAGTGCTCCATTAGGATCAAAGGTATGCAGTTAGCTTTGTAATTGCTATTGCTTTTATGACACTTCTTTTGTCAATGATGGTATGTCCTGAACAAGGTCTGTGACCTGTTGATTCAAACTTAATACTTCAGCCAAAAAACTCCGTGCAAAAATAATGTAAAGTGGAAGACACATTTTGTGAAGACTCGACAAGTTGGCTTATATGGTTCTGAACGGCTTGGCTCTTGTAACACCACAGTTAAGTCAGGTATCTGGAAGGAAAGAATTCTCTTTCAAAAGCTTCAGTATTTATCTTCGAAAGAAAAAAGAAGGCAACAGTTCCACAATAAGCAGAGAATGGATTTTGGAAAGGAACTACAGATGCCCAACCTCTCCCATCTTAGAATTACAAATTCTGAGTTTTCTCCCTGCCAAACCAAAATTCAAAAAAAGTAACAATTTAAACTGGAAAATTATTTCTCTACATTTGGATAATTCAGAAACGGCAAATACTTCATGCAGCTTTCGAAGCTGCCAGAACTACAACAAACTTAAGTTTAAAAAGTTTTCAATCTCATCTAATTAGAAGAGCAAGATTTGAAATGAAAATTACCACTCAGGCCCAGCTATATTATAAAGTCAGAAGAATAACGCTCAAATGGCTTTTTGTCATTTACGACTGCAGAGCAAGCTTGCATTAGGCAGCGAAGAGAACTGACAAGTCTTGTTTTGCAAAAGCAGCTGACAGCACCAAAGCCTGCAGCAATGACTGTAAGGATACATTCCGAGGAACAAACTCCTTCGATTACGTAGAAAATTGAAAATTATAACTGTTATCCCCTGTTTCTGGTTCACGTGACACCCGTGATATCGGGAAGCAGTTGCGAAGGTGCCAACACGTGGAGCGGCAGCAGGCACAGCGCGGCGCTCGGCAGAGCCTGGGGGCCGCTCCCGGGCGGTGACACCGTGGCCACTTCCCCACCCCCCCGACACGGGCACCCAGGTACTTCTACACCCGTGGCGGCAGCCCACGTGGGCGGCGCGGAGAGCCCGAGGGCTGTGCC
>WEIT01020469.1:4680-27535 GCA_013389985.1 Dryoscopus gambensis | reverse complement strand
TTCTCAGTGGTGTTCAGTGACAGTACCAGATGTACTGGACACAAACTGAAATACATGTAAATGTAAGGAAAATGTCTTTTACTTCACCTCTGGGTATGACTGGCAATCAAAGCATACCACTCTCTCATCCAGACCTTGTGACTATGAAGATAGAGCACAAAGGAGCTGTAAGTTATTGCAAGGGCTTCTTAGAGAAAGATCTCAGTTGTACAACTAGGAGCATAACTATGACAGGAAAAGAATAAGACACCCTTGAAAAAAATCTGTGATGGAAAGCAATTATTCTGCAACCACGATCAGTGGACATGAACACTGATGCTTAGCATGATTGCTTGTGTACTTGATATTGCCCTTGCACTTTGTACATCCTTCTCCTTTGTTGCATTTTGCTGTATTTGAACATGCTCTCAGGAAGTGTCTCCACCAGAATTTAAACTGGCCATAGTAGGGATGCCTGCAGTGATGTGGTTCCCATGTTTGCCTCTGGAGCTTGGGAAGCTGTAAGGCTTGGGGAGACAACAGGTTGGGGAACCAGGGGTGCTGCGATTTGCTAAATTAAATCAGCTGGAACACTGAATACAGTGCCCTAACCCTTTAAAGTCATGCTCAGTTGTATGTCAGTCTGAACAATAAAATTTGACAGCAATAAAGACTGAGCAGGCAAGGAAGTTGACACATGATGTAAAGCCAGTCACACTCCTTNGCTGCCTCTGACCTCTCCCTGCCTTTCTGCTGAGGCTTTTCCAGTCCATAGTTCTCTCACAGCACCTGTATACTTCAGACCTAAGCCATGCTTGATTAAATATAAAAATGAGCTATAATGCAATGTGATATAGAATTTTATTGCTATTTTCTAAAATAAATTACTCACAAATATTGAGGGGTTTTGCATCGCTTGATTAGTACAAAAAGGAAATGTTAGCTTTCAAAGAAGTAAGCAGTGAACTCACATGTGTATCTTCCAGCCACTTTTTTATATTGTATCTTCTGTATCTTCATAAAAAAACTCTCACTTTGTCTAGAGCAGGATGAATTTGACTTTTACTGTAGGGTCCTTGGTTTTTGAAGCATTCATGTTTGGAGATTTGCATTCCAGAAGCAGGCCAATATAAACAAATGTTTTATTACCATGAAGAGAAAGGCTGTAATCTCTTGTCTCTTTTTTAATGTACTCAGAACTAAATCATCACAATCCCTGCTTCACAGTGAGAAAAATTAGGTATATTTTGCTGGTGACAGAAATTTCCCTCAGAAGAATAGATCCACAATTTCCTATAGGTTTGTTTCTTTGTTTTGACATCTAATAAGGGATTAACTGCATTGCAGTGGAAATGGGAGATGTCTCCTCTACTTATCTTGTCCTCATCCTGACCCTCAAGCATGTCAGAAATTAGTACCTTTGAACTTTTGCCTCTTTGTTAAGTTTGGTAGAAACTGGGATCTGAGTTGAGATTTTTTCAAGGGTAGATACATAGATGAACACAAAGAGACAAGATCAAAGAAGCCTCTTCCTCTGAAAATGAAGCTGAGAAATGGATGAACCTTGATACAAAGGAAAAGCCCACTCTTAGATACTGATCATTAAGACAGGAATAATCCTAACGGCAATAGGATAATTATAATGAAAGCTTTATATATAATGAGAGGAAGGAACTCATAGTACCTTTCTAAAGAGGAGAAATCTAGGATGGGCTAGTCCAGGTTGAAAAGCATTCTGTGAGGAAAAGGCAAATGAGAAAGTGGCTGAAAGTATTTCCTTCATTCTTTGGTAGAGTTTCACAGGAAGACAAAGTGTAGTGAGAGAGGCTTGTGAGGCTGGATCTCTCCCACTTTTTCTTTCCTGTGAAGAAAGTGAAAATGCCACTTTATTTACAGTCTTGTCAAATCACTTCAGATCACCCCTGTATCTGTGTGTACATGGCTTTTGGTGTAAGAGATACTTGCCCACACATGTCAATACATGCACATGCACAGTCAGACTTACACCCAAGTGTGTGATATGTTTTTCTTTGCCAGATATTGTCAGTGACAGATTGCCATTAAAGACTGACAAAACAAAATGGTGATGAAGAGCAACAAAGAATATGTTGCCTCATTCTCTTTTAAGCTAAAGTGTTTGATGTATTGCAAATTTTCAGTTTGTCTTTTTATTGAATTTTTCTTTAGTAATGACGCTAAATTCAAGTTTTCAGGTATATATTTAACAAGATATCCTAGTGATATTCTCACTATAGTGTCAGGCATGGTATGAAACTAAAGATCCTTATTTCTTACAATACACCCAACCACGTGAAATTAGCACTGAAAAACCAAATTTGATTTGTTTGATGATCACAGGAAACTGAAGGGTGAGATGAATCCTTATCCATAACATATTCACCTCAAGTTGCCTTCATCTAGATTCTCTTTAAGTCTTCTTAAAAACAGGTCTGCAGACACTTGAACAGATGAGTATCTGTAACTCCAGGGAGATAAAAGTCAAATTTTAAAGCCTCATAATGTAATAGTTTAATATAAACTAGAAGGATATACTTAACTTTTTCAATACAAGGTTAGCAGACATTATTCTTCATATGGAATCAGTAACACTACTGAGACACTGTATCATGCCTTCTCTGAAGCTGTGGTGAAACTGTGGAATAGATCTCATCAGCTATTCTTGACAGATAGCCATCAGCTGGAAATTTGCCAGAGGTTTTACAGTTTACTTTCCTGATGGATTCCAGCTTTCAGGTTCCTTCACTTTGGAGCACAATTCCTCCAAAATAATGGACTAAAGGAAGCTGAGGATCTGTTCCTGCTTCCAGCAAATTTTGAATTTTCTCTTCCATGAGGAAAAAAAAGAATAATTTAAAATACATCTAAATACTTTTTTGTGTGTGTGTGTGCACTTTTGTGGTCTGTTAAGTGTATCGAGTCCTTCTCAGACTGATGTCAGGCTGTGTCTTTAAACTTAGAAGTCCCTGTTTTGGACATATAGTGAAAGAAATCCTGTTCCTGTATTTTGAGTCTGCTTTGCATTGTAAACTGAACTATGGTGAATGGGTACAATCTGGAGATTTGTTTAAAAAATACATTCCTGATTTAAACTAAAGTGCTAAAATAGACCACCCACATCCCTCTAGCTTTCTCCCACTGGAGTTTTACCTCTGTCAATTTCCTCATGAAGGAGAATGGATAAGGTTTTGAGCAGATTCTCTAATTTCTCTTATCTCCAGATTACCTCTCTTCAAACTTCAGAAATGCCGTTGAAAAGCATCCAGAAAACTCTTGCTTAAGTAAGGCTAATGCAGACTCTGAGATCTCTTGGGCTGCTCAGACAATGCTAGGCTGAAAAGCAGTTCCCTTTGGTGTAAATATCTCCAACAGACAAACCAATTAGAAACACAGATGGAAGCAGAAGTGCTTAACAATCATGAAATTAGGTAAAGTCAGGGCGAGACCCAAGTGATGTCAATTTCTTCCTAAAGGTCAGAAATGCTGCCAACTTTGAACCTTTTAGCTCAGACTTCAAAAGTGGAGTTGTGCACAAAGGCCTTCAGAGCGTTTTCAGTTCTGTGAGTCTCCTAAAGTTCATGCTGAACTGCTTAGGCAGAGGGAGGTAAGGTGTCATCTAGCTTGCTTGGCATGGCCAGACCTGCAATCCGACAGGGATCCATCTGGGTGGGCTGTTTTGCAAAGTGACTAACTTATCTTTTCCATACTATGCAATTTCTCCAAGTCAGAATGAACTTTTAACAGGTTGGCCCTGAAACAAGGCAGAGATTTGGGCCAGCTTCTTCCACTGCAGGGGGTGGCTCACCTTTACTCATTTGCAACCTATGAGTTTATTAATGGATCCAAATATAACCAGTGACCTTCTGTGACAGATGGTGAATCATGTCTTACTTCCAGTGCATAAATTAACATTTTAAAAGGCTTTTTAAAACACTGTTGACTTTAGCAAGTGAAACATAAAAATAAGGATTTGCTTAAGTCTGATGCTGTACGTTTGGATGCACTGAAAATTCATTATCTGAGTAAAAAACTAAAATTATTGTGCCATTAACAAGGACATTGCAAGTTGCTATTTGTTTTAGAATGATATATAGTTTATGATGTTGAAACTGCCATCACAGAAAAGTCACAATGATTTGCCTTGAAGATGATTTATGAATCATGACTCTAAAGAAAATAATTTCTCTCATATAGCTTGTTGAAAGTCAGCTCTCTTGGCATTTGCTTTCATCAGGAAGCATATCTCCTAGTCCCCGAAATTTTAATCTGGAACCTCCTAAACCCTACCCCCTTGATTTAAAATAGAGTAAATATTCCCATTGTCAGTTATGCTGTCTTTCAGCCTATTTTTTTCCATATCATGTTTAAGGAACATTATCAAAATATGGTAACAAACACAATGTCCTAGATAAGATATGGACAACTGAGGGGAGCTTAAGTTGCATATCTAAGCATGAGTGTGAATTAGAGGATTCAGTAAACAAATGTAAATGCAAATGTAAATGTAAATGCCTTGCAGCATTTTCTTTCCCCCTGACAAAAAGTTGCATTTGCACAATAAGAACAATACACACAGGCTGAGCCCATAGTAGATATTCAAACCACAGGGCACAAGTTATATAGAGCTACTGTAGTTTTATTATGTCTTTTCTCCATTCATATCATATGTGGGATAATGCTCATCATTGTAATCTCTCATACTGGAGCAGCAGCCTGCTAAATTTGAATGCCACCAAGAACAGAGAACAACGGCACATTCTTGCCCTTCCCTCACTTCTTTTCCAGCTGCAGGTGGGAGGATCTTTCTCTTGGATATGGAGAAGTTGCTTAATGAGATTTGGATTCTTTTTCTTCAACTGAACTACTCCTTTGTCTGAGACACTGAGATACTTTCATGAACTAGTGATATGTGAAGTCTGGAAGAAGCACAGAGAACTTTAGGTATTGTTGTACTTAAAGAAAGCAACTCAGGAAAAAAATGTCATTGAATGGATGCAAAGCTATTCAGCCCTTCTCTTCATCCTACATCCAAAATAAGAAAATTCAAATTCTAGTAATGATCTTGGAAATCTCATTACACTGCAGAACAGGAAATCCTAGCAGAACCAGAGCACATTGCACATTTTATATAATGCACTCAAGAAATCCTCCTAAATTCCTGCATTCCTTTTCCTCTGTAGAAGAAGTATAACGTGCTGGTGGTGTCGGTGGACCGATGCTGCGTTTTTTCCACAGCGCCCCTCATGGAAACGCTTTGGCGGTGCTCTGCCAGCACCCACGCGTGCACACGACCTCACCCCCGCAAGTGGACGCGAGCAGCCACTCACACACACAGTTCATGCACGTTCTGGAGACAAAGAGGCAGGAGCGATTCTTTGCGTTCAATTCTGAGGCGTTTATTGGATCCATGCCATGGACCGAGAACAAGCGCACTCCAACGAGAACAGAAGCAAAGAACACAGAGCAAAACCCCGCACGTGGTTTTATCCCAGAGGGTCCCAGGGGCGGGCAGAGCATCAGAAGCCAATGGTCGGAGGCCTGGGGGTAGAGGCAACGGTGAGTGACATAACTGGGGCCAGTGGGAGAAGGGACCAGTGGGGTCCTGACGAAGGGAGAACTTTCTGGCACAGTGGTGTGCGGAGAGACCATTTCATAGCAACACGGGGAGTGTAATGTGGACTTAGGCACTACAATAGAAGCACACCCGTGCCAAGGTGTCAGGAGGCTAAAGAGGAAAGAACAAGATCTGACCTAAGATGGTTTTGTGCTGTTAAAGATAAACAAGAAGTAATGACAGAATATGTACAGACTTTCATGGATTACAGTATAATTACACTAAGCAGATCTAAAAGTAATTAACTGGTAAACTGCTGTGCTGTTTGGAAGACAGAAAAGCCATATATTTATCTCATAATCACACAGATACCACATGAAAATTAATTACCATGTAATTATATGATCAGCATTTGCCATGTTCAAACAGTATTTGTGCCCCTTTAATTTGAAGTGCCACTTCATTTTAAAATATTAAATTACTAAACCTCCTGTGACTGATCTAAATCTAGAGAAGTAATCGCTGTGTGTGGTAAAGCATGTAAGAAAAAAAGTCACTGAATGCTGAATGACCCAGTTCACTTTCTACATGCAGAAGGAAAAAAATTAATTCTGGCTGATGGAATTTCACAGTGTCCCTCTTTTGGATTATTTTTTCATGTTCTCTTTAAAATATTTTTGTTTTGACAGACCTAGAGGTTTAATCTAGCCTAGCTCAAGACAGCAATTAAGTGTATGCTCAAACCCAGCTAATCTGCTTGAAGACAGGGGGTTTAGAACATACTTTAAGGTCAGGGCAGGACTCAGTGCTGTGTTGCACAGAAGTAAGTCATGGCTCTGAGCTTATATTTTTTCAGAGGAAATACAGTCATTTTCAGCATTATTGGCAAAATTTAATATGCTGCTCTAAAAAGGCAGCTCAGGTTTTGACTGACCTCGAGTTACTACTGCCAGAGCAGCAGGAGAAACAGAAGAAAAGGGACAGAGGTGGAGAAGGAGTCAAGGAAGAAATCCTGGGGAAACCGGCTTGCTGTTTCAGTTGAGAAAAGAGGGATGGCAATGGCAGAGCACAGGGTCTGTAGCTTTGATGGGGGTCAGAGCAACAGAAGCAGTGGCCTTCCCCCCTCAGTCTCTCCTGGATGGCAGCAGCAAAGAAAGCTGATTTTTTTCAGGCCTCTGGAATAGCTACAGTGAGCAGAGAGCCATATCCAGCTCACTCTCTTAGCAGTGTGCTGTCAGGGATCTGTCTGCTTTGGGTCTTGGGTCTGCTCTGTTTGCTTTAAGTGAGAGATATTTTTGTTTCACATGGAAGAGTACAGAGGCTTTGTACATGAGGTCCTGAGCGGTGGCCTGTTACCCTGTCTTAGCATTGGAAAGCAGAGGTTGCTTTTGGTATTGAGAAGGAAAACTAGGCTCTGTTGTTTTCAGTTGTCACTGTGGGAATGTGTTTATTATGAGATTATCTGCCCTGCAGTAATTTCTCAGACCATGAGCTATCACTCATATTTTTAAGTTGATAATAAATAATCTTTTATCTACACTTTGGGTGATAAGACAGAAAGACTTTGGCTGCCCTGAAAAATCTTGGAAGTTAGTACAGAGGAAATAACTGACTTGAATCAAATAAAAACTAATGAATTAAAGTGGAAAAGGCTGCAACAATATTATCTCTGAAACTTTTTAAGGCTTACTCCTGCTCACTGTTTTCATACCTAGTTACAAGTGGCAGGTTCCATCAGTGCTTGGCATTTATGAATATTTGTATAGTGCTCCATATAGGTGAAATTTTGATGACTTCACGGAATGCAAGGCAGCAGAGAATCTGGAGGGTGCCTTTCCACAATCCTGAAGCGCAAATGCAAAGATTCATCACTGATTGATTAGTTCTTCAAGGCAAGATCATTGCTGACCTCTCTTCAAAATCTACATCATCCAGAGCTACTGGAGATCAAGTATAAGATGTACAGAACATCCAAAGCAGGATCTGTGTGATATGGTTGGCTACTCACAAGCTCTCTTGTTCTTTGGGAGCTGAAATTCCAGGTCTTGATCTGAAATCTGCTGCTTTCAATAACTTCAAAATAAAAAACTAGAGTAGACTGTCCTTTTCCAGAGTCAGCTATCCCTGAAGCTCCATCAGGATAAAGTTCACTTAATATTTTGCTTTTTTAACTTATATTTTTCTTTATTGTCTCTTTCTTGGACACATCTTTTGACCATTTTTTTCTAGTTTGGTTGTAGATTATAGAAATGTGAACGGTATTATTCATCATCCTTTGAGGAGCTTATGAAGACATCTATTCAAACACGTGGATAATTTTTGTGCTGACAGCATGAAAGGAGGTACAGTGCTGGGCAAGAAAGCTAAACTTTGTATGGATATTCATAGTTTCATATTTTTTAAAAAAGAAAGAAAGACAACCCACACACCACCAAGCAATTCTGAGTATATAAATACAGAGTGTCTTTTACCCTCTACTTTTTTAACTCGGAGTCTTGCAATCTCCGCATTCAATGCTCTCCTGTCAAATGAGATTAATTTTTCATGCTGGCAACTAACAAGCATGGAAGATCAAATCCTTATTAAAAAATCCATAACTTTACTTGAGTTTGACCAAAATTAATTGATTTTGCTTACTGCTTGTGGTCCCAAACTCTCTTAGCTCTCAGTGGGGGATTTGTTTAAATAAGACTTGTTGTGTGTCATCTCCTTTGCCTTTTTCACCATTTAAATTATTCTCTGCTCTGAAATTCTAAGAAGCCACTAATTTCTTCTGCCTTTCTACACTGGATGAAAGCATGCTGTGTTTAAAAAACCAAAATGCTGCTCATTAATCATCAATAAACTGAGAAAATGGTTTCCAATTAGCTCTAACCATGAGCAATGAGCAGGATAGAAAGAATTCCTTAAAATGACATTGTGGCTTTTAAATACAAACACTTGTTTACACAAAAAGTACTCTGGAATTTATCAGAATGACAGTTTCTTTAGGTGTTCTTACAGTTGGGAAATTATTTTTTTGCTTTGTTCTATTTCTCACAAGCTGATCAAGGGGATAGATGCTGTCCACAGCTTTGTTTTCTGAGTGTAGTTTTAGAGTACCATATAAAATATTCAGTTAGGGTGGCCATATTTGTCCTCTAGTTGTACTGATAGAAATCCAAAGAGATTGCCAACAAGGAGTTATGGTAGATTTACAGCAGAACTGAGTGTATGATGGTGCATCTGTATTTTTATGTCTAGGGAAAGACATTTATCATATAGCGTACAGTGCGAACCAGAATATTAACATACTAATAATGAACTAACAGATATGGAGCTACTTTTAAGTCTTTTGATGTTTTAAGTCTTTTTGCTGTTTATCACTGCTAAGCTCAGTTGCTAGTCTCTGAATATATAAAAAATGAATAATTTTGAATCATCTATCCCATTTTCAAAATATCAGTTCAAAGTGTGTCATGGTTTAATGCAGCCAACAACCAAGTTCCTCACAGCTGCTCCCTCTCACTTGTCTAACAGTGGGATGGGGGCAAAATCAGAAGAGTAAAAGCAAGAGAACTTGGGGGATGAGATAAAGACAGTTTAACAGGTAAAGCAAAAGCTGCACATTCAAGCAAATCAAAACTGGGAATTCATTCATCACTTTGCATGGGTAGGCAGGTGTTCAGCCATCCCCAGGAAAGCAAGACTCCATCACTTGTAGTAGTCACTTGGGAAGACAAATGCCATCACTCTGGAGGTCACACCCTTCTTCCTTTTTCCATTTCAGCTTTATATGTGGAGCATGACACCCTTATGGTACTCTATGCTACCTGCTATGAAGAAAATTGACTCCACTCCAGACAAAATGAGCAAAAAATGAAATTTTATTGAGCACGCAGGTTGGGATAAGATAAAAATGAAGAGAGGCATATATTTCGGTATTCTTGATTGATTAAGTCCATACCTGTGAAGGTGAAACAATCTGGTATGATCTGTTATTCATACATTAAAATGACCATACTCTATGGAATTGATGTGGGATGCTGAAAATCCTTGCTGGAACCCAGACTTACAAAAGGTGAACAGCAGGAAGTGGTGTGTTTTTTCAGGATCTTATATAGGCTTTGTTTGAATGCAACACTTGTTTTCTTGAAGTTCTTCTGCCCAAGTTACTAATACTTGGTAGGGCAGCTACATAAACTGACAGGATTTCTACATGAAGCTGTACTTAACGGGCAGTCTCTGAAAAACGGTATCTCTGAAACCAGAACATTTAGCCCCATGATTCTTAATGTTAAGGCTATTATTAAAATTGAAAAACTTTGGTTACTGTCTTCTGAAATTAAAAATGAGAATTATATTCCCAATTTTGCTTGGTTTCTATTTTCTCATCTAGAATTTCTGAGTGTAGGATAGGAACTGCAGGTCATAAAAATACCATCTGCTGAGACAAAGACAGTCTACATAATTTCTGAGAAGGTGGTACAGCTGCCAGTACTTCCATTGTGTAATGTGTTGCAATTAAGGATATGTGGTTGAAAATGCTATATAGCCTTCTGGTGTTTTTTCCACGGAAAGGATAAGAGACAGCTTTCACATACAATTACAGAAAGTTTTTCACTTAAATTTGTTTCGAAGACTTCTGTTTCTGGAACTGAAAGACATAAGAATTCATGTAAATTCATGATATGTTCCTGACACTGATTTTATGAAACCCTGTTCTGATGCTTCTTAAAACTTTAAACAAAAACACAGCAACAGAATTAAATCAGACAACAAAGTAATATTAATACTAGGGAAATATGTATATATACAGTGACACTCAGGATAATATTGTTACCAAAGATCGTGTTCTAATTTGTAACAGCAGCTTCACATGGTTATTAACCTAATAATCATGTTAAGAACTGTATCTGCGGAGCACTTTGACACTCAAAGATTTGTCCTTGTGGGACATATGGCTCCACAGAAAGGAAATGTAAGACACTTTTTTGGCACAACAGAAGGAGTCAGTGTGAAACTGAACCTTTCATCTCCAAATCACTTCATAAACAAAACCAGACACTGTAAATATGACTACCCCCATTTCAATAGATGAGGAGAATATAATTTACTTTCACACTGTCATGAGTCATTCCGAGCAATTTCAGGACTGCTCAGTTTCCATTTCTTTGCTCTTGACAAAAATATGATGAACAGATTATTATTACAGCCTCTTGCCCATAATTATTTCAAGCTACAGTCTATTTACATTGGACACGGTGTGTGTATACAAAAAACCTGTGAAGGTAGGACAGCACATGTATTATGTAGTATTCATGTACATGTAAAGCTGAGGGAGAATTAATTAGATATATGAATTAATTTTCCTTTGTTGGAAGCTTAAATTTTTATACTCACAGTGTTAGTTATTTAATCTGGATGGTTAGTGCTATGGTTGTACAGACTCGTAATTTAAATTTCATATATATTAATTTAATTTTCATTAAAAATAATTAATGATATGACGCATATAGGATTTTAAATCTGGTGCCAATAGCATGATAACTGCCATAATAAAAATGCACAGATGATATCACAGCAGAAAAACTGATCCATACAAAAGAGGTTAATAGTTTGCTTTATTATTTATTGATACACGTACACATGTTCTTTAACCTCATTGTTTTTAACGAACATGATCAATGTATCTTGCACTTCAGTAGACTTGGAAAGCAAAACCAAGGAATATATTTTTGCAATCATTCTGTATCGTAATTATTTCAGGTTTTGTGATAATGATTTGTGCTATCACAATTTGTTGAATAGTGAATATTAGTAAATCTAATATCAGATGAACTCATTGAGCTAGCCAAATATGTAAGAGTCAAATTAAAAAGTTTGATATAATACAAAATCTGTTACTGTTTTGTTTTTGGTTTGGGGTTTATTTGTTTGTTTGTGGGCGTTGTTAGTTGTTGTTGTTTTGTTTGGGGTTTTTTCATATCAGTGAAAATTACAGTAACACAAAGTTGCTCTTCAAAAATCTGTGACTTTACTTGGTTTATTCCAGGCCACTTCTATGTCATTAGTCATTGGGTAATTTCCAAAAGTTGAGTTGGGTTGAAAATGGGGTTATTCTCCTTTATCTGGATTTATTAAGACCAAACTCCTTTTTTTTTTTTTTTAAGAATTTGGGCCTATTTGGGAAGAATGTTTACTGCAATAACAAGATGACTTGTGTATTTTGGGTGGAAAGAGAAATGTATGAAAAAGCCTGTTATACCTGCTGAACATAGTTAAGTATTTTTCTAGGTAAGTGGAGTGGTTCATAAGCAAGAGGCTGAAGGTGATTCCATTGAGCACAGTTAGAATTCATGACAGGTTCACTTTAAAACATCAGATTTCCTTTGGCAGTTCTGGCTTCATTCTGGGTCTCAATTTCCTTTTTACAAAGGCACAATTCCTGTCATGGCTTGCTGAGGAAAGAAGTTTTAACAACATGACTGCTTGACATGGCCACAAATGATGGGATTTTTATTCTTTGAAAGGGTTTTTCTTACTTCTAGATCAGAACAAAGTATGTAAGGAAGACTGCAGGATAGTGTGATGAGGTCTAAAGATTTTAGCAACATTAGTGTTTGAATCACAAAAGAGTAATCAGATTAAAAGTCAGTCACTTAGGTCACACTGAGTTAAAATACACCAGACAAAGAAATGAAAGCTTCAAAGATTTTTAGGAGTTCTAAGAAGACTTGTGGTTGCCACTTGTACAGCTGTCTTCACATTCAAGCCATACAAACTAATAATTCAAAAAGAAACTGCAATAAGACCAAAAAAAAAAAAGAACAACAAAAAAACCCCAAAAGCAGTACTTAAACTCTTAGACATACAATAACCTTGCATGTTTCATCAATGAAGTTTTAACCAAAGTAATCTTGTATATATGTGTTAGATAGCAAGAGTAAGCAAAAGAGCCAAGAAATGTGATTCACTGTGAGCAATGAAGAATTCTCTGAATATTTAGATCTAAATGTTATGGTAAGTATGTTTTTTCCCACCAGTATAATACAGTTGCTTTCAAGTAGAAGGCTTTAAAACGTAAACATATATGATAAAATTCCACTAAAATATTGAAGCATATCACAAATATAAGCTATATATATGCTGCATATAAAATATTCCATTAGTATTATATATATAATGAATATTTTATATAAAATATTCCATTAATACTGCAGCAGAGGTATTGCAAGACAGGTTTTCATCTCTACAGAGATCTCACTAGAACCATAATTAATGTATAGCCAGTTGCAAGAGAGTCTGCAGTAGCCCTTCACTCTTTCAGTCTGGACACATCATAGCAAAATAGAAATATATCATAAGAATATAGGGTTTGCATGTTAATCTGCAGTAGAACAGAGAAGCTGACATAACAGTCAAGGTCATGTGACAATCTCTCTATGCGGCCCACTGGCCTAAGTCAGTGGGGTCCAGAGCTGCAGGGTCCATGCAGACACTAAATAAATCTGTGCCATATTTAAAAAATTATTCTGTCTCCTGAGATTCCTCCTGCAAAACCACTGCAAGAATGTTCCCCTAGGTAAGCAATATGGCTAAATGCAGATGTGGGCATCAGCCTGGTAAAGTAGAGACAGCCATTTTACTCAGATAGAATAAATAATAAGTAGACAGTGATTTTGATTTTGTTTTGGGGGAGAAACCTGTCTGCAGTACAAGTTCTGAATTTGCATGTATGAGACTCTGTACGACATCTACAGCCCTAAGCTTGAGCTCCAAGTAGGATTTCAAAATATCAGTAAGAGCCTGCAGCCTGACATCCTGGATAACAGTGTCAGACCGTAAATATTTATAAACATATACTTTTTCAGGGATGTTTTTGTACTTTTACAGAAACTCATTTCACCTGTACTGTAAGTCAACAATGTACTCGTCAGCTTTAACCTGAAAGCACCATGCTTGGAGTAATACAGTAAGCCTTGCTCAGAGCAGAGTGCTGCCTAATGAAGCTATGGGAATTCTGGATGAGACCTTGCTTGCATTCTGCCAGCTCCAAGTACAAGATGAACAAGCTCAGGGCTGTCTGCAAAAAAAGTGGCAGATCCTGAAATGAAGTAGATTACAAGCTCTTCACTGAAAATTTAAAGAATGGTTTACTCCCCAGTTCTGAGAGCAAGGGTGAGACTAAACTGTATTTGAGCAAGAGTAGACTTAAGCTAGTGTTTTCACTTAATTGTGGAGTGCTTGTATGTAAGCCCTGTGCCGCATCCTAGTGCGTGAGTACAGCGTAGGTATACTTGAGGGTGCTTGTCATGGTTTGAGCTCAGCTGCCAACTCGTGCAGCTGCTCTCTCACTCCCCCTGGTGAAACGGGGGTGAGAATTGGAAGGGTAAAAGTGAGAAAACTCACGAGCTGAGATAAAGAAAGTTTAACAGGTAAAGTAAAAGCCATGTACAAAAGCAAAGCAAAACAAAGAATTAATTTAACATTTTCCATCCACAGGCAGTTGTTCAGCCATCCCCAGGGAAGCAGGGCTCCATCAAGTGTAACAGTGACTTGGAAAGACACACACCATCATTCCAAATGTTGGCCCCCCCCTTTGCTTTCCCCCCAGATTTATAAACTGAGCATGACACCATATGGTAGTGGATATGTCTGTGGTCAGTTGGGGTTAGCTGTCCCAGCTGTGTCCTCTCCCAACTCCTTGTGCATCCCCAGCCTCCTCACTGGTGGGGAGGGGTGAGAAGAAGAAAAGGCCTTGACTCTGTGTAAGTGTTGCTCAGCAATAATGAAAGCATCCCTGTGTTATCAACACTGTTTCCAGCACAAATCCAAAATATAGGCCCATACTAGCTGCTATGAAGAAAATTAACTCCATTCCAGTCAAAACCAGCTCACCACAGTGATGAAGAGTCTTTGGTTTAACAAGCATAATTTTTCAAATATTTTCAAGTTTTTTAGATATCCCAATTTTACTTTAGTGTGGAAGATATTTTGGGGTGGTAATATGGCATCAATATATATCTGTCTTTGTGTGCATGTTCAAGGTATGTATTTGTGCTTATTCTTAAATGCTCCAGGAGAAAAACAGTGAATGCATTAGAATAACAGAGGGGAAGTCAAACGCAGACACTGGAGGCAGAAGGCATAATATTTTTAAGAGTGTAAGGTGAAGAACTTCCTGATCTAAATTCCAGTAGTCCATCGTTTGTTTTTTAGTGTTGTTACTTGCATCACTCATCAAATATTCTCTTCCTGCAGACAGAAATCACGTGGGAAGAAGAGATGAAATCCTTATGCTTTAGCCAAGAAAACTGTGAGAGAAATCAGTTATTCCTGAGTGGATTCAGACCAGCAAACCATGCTTATTATCTGTTGTTTTCCCCAAATTCCATAGGATATTAGCCTGCTGAATGCAGATTCAGGCATGATTGGGTCCTGCTGTGCAGAGGAGTGCAGCAGAGGGGGTTTGACTCTCGGCTACCCAAGGCCTCATCTCTTCACGCCTCCCTCCCCTCCACCCCGCATTGCTGCAGGGCAGTGCATGGGAGGGGAAGGCTCAGTCCCTGTGACTGTGGCGCCAATTTGGTGGATTTCTTCTAAAGCAAGGCATCTCCCAAGGTCTGAATTCTTGTTGCCTGAGTCTGAAGGTTCGGACTGCTGTGCTCCTTGGGGCAGTACAACTGCACACTGCTGGCTATTCAGGGCTCACAAGAAATTGACAGTCTCACCCTGAAAAAAGCTGGATTTTCTCAAGGTGAGAAAAGTACTGCTGGAGAAAAGAGGGACACATTTCAAAGTCCTGTAAATAGCTTAGCTCTGTTAAACTTGGTGGAATTTGACTGCTAACATCAGGTCAGGATTTTGATAATATTTTGGCAGAAATGAGCCTTGAGGTTCAGCCATAGCGAGTTCATTGTTACTGTCATTTTCTCTCCAGGTTTCACAGCAGGGAGAAATGAAATGACTGTGAAATCTTGTTAGCTATCTGAAGGCCATCTGTATTTTCTTAATGAATGCTGCACTCCTCTTGGAACCATGAAATATGCAATATTGCATGTTGACTCTAAAACAAATTGTGCGGAATTGAAACTTTGCATATACACTGAACCTTCCTTTATTTAACAGATTCTCCTGCGAAATCTACCAGAGTGATATTAATCATTTAGCACCTGCTACAAGAAGGAGCTCTCAGAAGCTTTGACTTAATGTCTTGCACTGGAGTAATTATTAGGCCATAGGCACTTGATTCTTTGTAGCAAGGAATTCTGAATTTTGGGTCATTACTTTTTGTGGTAGCTATGTCCTTCAGTGTAAACCTTTCATTGGTTGTAAGCAGCCTATCTATACTACAGCTATAAAACACAAGGATGAGGGAGGAAGAATTATACATGCATCCTACTAGAAATCCTTTGAAATCCTTTTGAGGAAACCTTCAAATAGTACCAAATGTTAATACAGAATAGCAGTAAAATATTCAGCTGAGTATCACGAAAGAAGGTGGGTATTTCATAAGTGTCCCAGAAGACCTATGAAATGTCAAAGCTTATAAGCCATTAAGTATTAGGCTGCTTTGATTCTGAATTCAGAATTCTTTAATTTTTGCATTATCATTAACACAATTATGCAATACTTTGAGGTTTCACAAAACCTTTTAAAAACCAAAATGGCATGAAATGTGGTTGGGGGATAAGAGACAGGCTGTGCCAGAGAATGTCCTCTGGTGTCACTTACTAAAATAGCTCACACTTCATTATATGAATACTGTGGGATCTGGAACAGGTTCAGAGCTCCTCAGAACAGATGCACATCCAAGCCACAAGCTCACTCCTGGATGGCGAAGGAGACAGGCATGGACCACCTTTATACAGCTGCCTGACCCTGGTTTCCATTAAAAGAAAGTTTGTACTGCTGAGGTGAAGACCCATGCTGCATTTTCCCACATTCTTCAGTTTGGACAATGAGGGATCAGGGCTGAGAAAGGTGCCACAAACATACCTGCACTGTGAGCTAGATGGACAGGGAAACAAAGAACTTTTTAGCAGGTCTAGTTAAATCCTTTGCTGTATGTACCTAACACTTGCTTGACCTCGTCTGCTCATTACTTGAGGAAATGGGATAGAATAATTTGACTTTATAATCTATAAATTGCTGGGTTTATAAGAAACCGCCATCTATAAATAATGTATGGGAAAGAAAAACTTATATAAAAAAAAGTATTCTAATAAAAAACTGTCAGGGACTATTAACTTCAGGCATTGTTACTGCTCTGTGAACATTGCAATTAAGCATCTGCTTAGCTTTGAAACACTAAGTAGTCCCAGATTAAATGAACTAACTGCTTGCATATTCAACACTGAGCGTAAGATGTTTGCAAAACCACCACCACAGTGGAGAGTGTAGACAGCTGTTTCTGACTACGGCTTTTTCTTATATAATTAAATGAAACTTTTCTTATTCATTTGTATTCCTGCACATGGGACAATGTCTTGGAGGAAATGCCACATTTGCATCGACACAAGTGGAATGTATGGAGATTAGGACATCCTACAATACCTCTGTGTAACAGGACATTTAATTCTTGAAGAGACCTTACTATCTAAGATTGGAGAAGCTGAGGTCCAGCTGAGGAAGCTCCACAGGGATGTTCCTATATTAAAGCATCACAAAGAATGAAAAAAAAAATGAGCCGTGGGTTCCCTGCTTAACTATTTGACATTGATGGTCAACAAAGCAGTAAAACAAAACTGTGGCAAGAACTCTTTTGCTGCCTAGCAGTTCCGCCTCCTTTTCCTTCTCCCCACTGTTTAGTCTTGAAATTCTCCTTCCCAGAAGTCTTTCACAGAGCAAAGGAGTGTATGAAAATAACACAGAAACCCCTGCCACATGGGACAAAGCCCACAACATTTCAGAAAAGAACACAATGGCATTTTTGAGGACAAATGAATGAGCTTTTTCCAGGGAATGAAGACATTACTTGATGGGAGATGTGGGCAAGAGGAATCTGCGAACGTTTTTTGGCTAGCAGAAAGGTTATGTGAGAATATGCACTTTAGGGATAGGATACTGCCTCATCTCAGTGCCCATTGTGTCCAGGCACAAGGACTGACAGCATGCCTGGACCGCAAACAGGGAATCTTGGAGGTCCAATCTCACCCTGGCTCTAATTCAGAGCAGGGCCTGCCCAGTGCCTCTCCTGCTGCTGATCATACAATCCACAGTGGCTGCAGAAGAGGAGGTGCCTCAGCACAGTGTTGGTAGGCGTGTTCGTTTCCATGGTGACTTCACCTGAAAAGAAAACTGCTGCATTAGACAGAAATGAATTTCTGCTCTTGGGTAGCCCCTGGATTTTCTGATACACAACTTTTCAATTAGCTGTGCTGGTGTTTGCAGAATTGGGAGTTTTTTCACTCCGTGTCTCCCTGGAATTTCATGCCAGTTCTTAAATGGAGGACTTGCAAAGAAAACATGAATGTTTTGTGAAACTTGACTTTCATCACAGACTCCAACATAAAAGGATTAATCTCTTAAGTGACACTCTGTGTAGACAGGAGATCTGTTTAAATTACCCACCATGTTTATAACACTGTAGTATATATACGCTGGGGAACTGTGTCATGGCATGTTGTTTAGACCATACTTTCACTTCTTGTAACGTATGCATTGGTTCATGTGCTTGAGGGTGGATAGGACTAGTTACAGGCTCTATTTTTGCAAGCAGTAAGCAGTTACTTAGGTTGCTTATGTGTAGGTACTGAAAGGGAAATGAAAAGCAACAACTGGTAATGACAGTAGTTCAGACTGAACCAGAAAATAGTACGGAATGAGGCCTTGTTGAGTTTGCTGTTTGAATTAGCCTTTCCTTTTTACAGGTTGGATCTTGCCATGAGCTGTAGGGGTGTTGGTGCAGACCTGATGATCTCTGTATGACCATACAGGGTCCCCTTTGGAGTGGGATTTTGTATCTCATAGTGATTCCGTATTTTTTCTGTAGAGTTCAGAAATCGTGAGCATTCAGTGAAGCTAATTGCAGCCTGCAACTTTCCCCAGTCCCACAGGCACACATGTAGCAGACTGCGGGAGATATTTATTTCCACATGCTAGCAACGATTTAATCTTGTGATGTGCTGGATGTATAGATCTCATCTCAAAGACAATCAAAGTCGAAGGCACTGAGGCTTCTCCAAGACTGAATAAATAGATATCATAATGTCTTCCATAAAGGAAAAAGAAACTCCATATTAGCCTTAATGCTGTTTCTAGAGTTAGTAATTCTTTTGAAAGAACACTGGTGCTGTTTTTTGTAATATCTAATTTATGGTGTTTTGTAATATCTAATTTATATCTAATATCTCTTGCCCTCCTAACAATCCATTTTTAAATACTCCTACTAACAGTATAGAATTTTGAAGTGGGACCATGAAAAGTCTTTCTACATTAAACTGAAAGCTAGGAATTAAATCAGGCCCATTCAAAACTATTGATGTCATTCTCAAGGCTACCCTGCAGTTAAGACGACTCAGTTATTAAATCAGCTGTAATATTTCTGCCCATAAAATGTCAAGTGAAATTCTATCATACCAATTAATTGTTATTTTTTTCTCTCAATTCACAACACTGCAAAGCCAGGCTGTTTTTAGAACTCCAATGTTTAATTCATAAATGCACTTTAAAACAACAATGAATTTTAAATGCTGCTAAAGCAAAAATCATTCAAGTTAGAAGCAGCTATAACTCCTTCCTTTCAACCAAAAGAATTAAATAGGGATTATAGTATTATTTCTTTTAATGTAGTTGGAATTACCTTTCCCCATATACAGTCTTTCCTCACTGAGTACCTTTATTTTAAGTTAAAGAAAAGCAAGAAGAAAAAAAGTCAAATGTCCATCAGATAGCTTTGCTTTTCTTAGACTTCAGAGCAGAGAGAATGAAATAGAAACCAGCTCCGCAAGAAAAGTGCTTTATAATTTAAGAGTGAAGTACACAAAAATCAACTGCTCTGTGTTTATTGCCTCATATGCCATACGAAGGATATTGCCAGTCAAACTTTTTAAATAGCTCTTCAAAATGGAATTGTTCTGTATGACTTGCAGCTGTTTGCAGTTTTATAAGTCTGCAGGAAACGTACAAATTATGGACAGATTTGCACCCATTCAGCTTTGTATCTCAAAGATGTTTTAGAGATTAAACCGATGTAAAAAAAAATTCAGCAGGGAAGAATAAACTTGGAAAGACTTGACTTTCCTCACAAAAATGGTACAGCAAGACATCTGGGTTTCCTTTTCATCACCATTAATTTATTTTAATGTAAGTACTGAAAACTCAGTGGTTTTTGCTAAGAATTCTAACACAGAACCTGGATAATAACATTAGATGACCTTTGATTATGTAGCAAAGGCAGAAGTCAGTTCTGTGACAGGCAGAAGTGTTCCCTGGCCACGTGGTGGGACATAAGGAAAGAGAATTCTCTGTACCTTACATGATTGCAGTCATTCACCCTTATTCACCTTTCTGCCACTAGAATACTTTTGAGAAGTTCGTGGGCTCATAAGTTTCCTCAGTTTCCTTTCCTGGAACAAACTGGCCAGTGATCGGTGACAATTCTGTTTTAGTTCTCCCACCATACAAAATTACTGAATTAATCTCCCCATCTGCAGAATCAGGGCCAGAATATTTGTCACCTCATAGGATGGATCCTTTGCTGAATGCATGTGATGTACAGCAATCTGGTCCAGCTCACCATATTATCTGCCAAGTAACTTCAAAGAGAAATCAGAAAGATCAGAATACAAAGGTTCTTTATAAATGGAAGAAATGATCTAAAATTGAAAAGGCAAAAGTCGCTAAATACAAGTTCAACATTCAGGAAGGCAAAATCAAACGTGTAAGTACAAAATGAGTAATAACTGAGTTGTCAGAGATACTGCAGTGAAGGCTGTGAGAGTTGTAGCAGATCACAAATGAAACATGAATTCCTGCTGGGATGTTATAATGAAAGAAAAAGTATCTCTAATTCTGTGCTATATTAGCAAGAATGGTGTGTAAAGGAACAAATTACTTCCTTTGTTAAGGGCTGGTGAGAAACTGGAACGTGGGCAACAGATTTAAAGAAGAATCTATAAAAACCTAGAGAAAGACCACTGAAATTAAAGAAAAAGCACTTGGGAAGAAATCGGGTTTATTCGATCTGAAAACAGAACAGATGGGAAGATGGCAGCAGGCTGTGGCTACTAAAATGTAAGTATAAGGATATTTTCCGTAGTTATCAGAGATAAATTTACTTTGCAGCAAGGAAGAGTCAAGGCAACTACTCAGAGTAAAAACACTTTTATCCCTCCTTTGGAGTATAGGAAGGTCCTTCCTGGGTGGTTTCTGGCACCCCATCGGCCAGTGATATTGTAGTTAAAATCAGTTTACCTACAGATACCACATTCAGTTCTTAAGTTCTCTCCTTGACAAAAATGCTTCTGATTCTATAATTCTGAAACCAGTCAGCCTTTAAGAACAGTGGCTATTTTATTCATTTACTGTGAAAATGTTTTAAAAGAGATGAATATAAATTGTCCTAAATTGAGAGACAATGCAAGTAGAAACAGAAATACATGGAAGCTTTTTTATTCAATTCATAATTTACTGTGGAATCTTGCCAAGGTGAATTACTTCCTTCCAAAATATTTAGTTGAAGGATGAAACAGATGGGCAGGGATTTTTTCTTGCTATGTGTCTATTAAATTATAATTTATGCCTACCAGACTATGAGCTTTGTCCAGCTGGGAACCCATACATATGCAGATTCACTTCTACTAATAGATGATATGCTTAGTAGGTAAGTTGGTGGGTATCAATTGAAAATCAAGACAAAAGAACTTAGAAAACAGACTAAAACCAAAAGATATGCTGACATAATTTAGAACAAATTTTGGTGAAATTAGCTTTATGTCATTTTGGAACCAAAATAGATTTTTCTCCAGCAGACTCTTTGTTGAGCCTCATGGATCTAGTGTTGTTGCAGAATAATCTAGTGCGTGTTAATTGTATGCTATATTAGTGATGCTCCTCGGTGAGCAAACCAGGCATTCACCTAAACAGGCTGCTGGGCCACAATATTTTGATAAAGAATTCTGTTTATGGGTATTGAGGCAAAGTACACCTGGAAACCGAACACGGCAAAATAAAAAAGAGGGATAAAGTAGATTATTTTCCTTGATGAATTCAAGAGAAAAAGTAAGCAAGCTTTATTACAATAATCAGTCTTGCCTGCAGTTGCACGAAGGTTCAATTATTGCGTAGAGGTATAATCCTGTTGTAGTCAATAAGGTCCATTCAGGAAAAAGGTAGGTGAACATATCACTACAGTCAGCATCACCTCGAAGTTTATGAGTAGCATGGGAACAATTGAGTGTTGCCATCCTGAGAATGAAATAGAAGGGTCTTGGCAGCTTATTGATGTTTCTGCCAGAAACAGGAGGAAAAAAGAAGGGATCTGAGGCAGAAATAAAAAGACTAAATGAAATTCCAAAATACACATCTTTCAGTCACACTCAACAAAGATATCTGATGGTACCATGTTGCTGCCATGAGGTTGGTTCAGAATAGCATGGGATACTGGACATAAATTTAGCTCAGCATAACCTGAATTTTTTGTAAGAGATGTTGTTCATCTAGCTAGCTCTAACCATCTCTCATGTTTATGTTTAAGCTGTGTTGTTATGCAAATTTGTTTTACTGAATTTTGATGATGAAGTCATAACCCATTACTTTAGAGAAAAATGCTCTGTCAGTCGAGTTTTGGATGGAGAATCTTATTTTCTTGTATTGTAGTGAAAATTAGAGCACAAGAAAATAGTAGTGGGGTTGTAAATATGTTAGCACTGCTTTTTCTTGTCTAGGTGACTTTTAGATCTTAAATTTTACATCTACTAGCTTTCACATTCCTTACTCAAAACCTCAAAAAAAACTCAAACCAAAACAACATATATCAAATTATTCTGTTTCGGGATTTTTATCTGAATGGTATGGAATTTCTGAAGCATGTTGACCTAAATAATGAATTAATTTCCTAGCTCCCTTTTGAAAAGTGAAATGCAATATGTGTGAAATAGGTGAATTTGGAAGGGCCCTGAGCCTCTATTTAGTTATGTTTGCAAGCATGCAAACGTTCATTTGATTCATTAAAATTCTTCCATTCAGGGCCTCTGACCTGCCATCGTGAATTTCTCATATGTTTCTACAAATATATTCAGTCCCAGTTTGGTAAAAATCTGTCCCCAAATTGAAGGAAGTTCAGCAGGTGCTTATCAGAAGAGCAGAGTTTCTTCTGCT
>WEIT01020467.1:51474-70972 GCA_013389985.1 Dryoscopus gambensis | reverse complement strand
GCTGGGGCCTTCCCCCCGGGGGAAAGGGGGGGGGGGGGTAGGGCTGTACCAACTTAGAATAATACAAACATTTTAAAACTGAGGAAAACAGTGAAAATAGCACACCGCGACACCAGACATTAGGTTCTATATCAATGGTAAAAAGAAAAGTAGTTTTATTTTGCAAATGAGTTTTCTAAACAGATCTAAAAAGTGATTCTAGACCATGATGTATAGCACTCATTCTCCCAGACACAAATCTCCTATACCAGATAGCTCATTCCCATTGAACTTAGTGAGGTTTCAGCAGTACGGCACAGCAATATCAGTTCTGCAGTGGGCTCCATAAGTCTTGTGACAGACTTCACTTGGGAGCTCTGCCGTAAGAGAAAACAGAGAGTGAAACTAATTCCTTACATTGGTGTTGCCATGATGGAAGCCAAATTTTTCCCTCAGACTGTCCAGCAGACACCAAGCTGAGGGAACTATCACTGCAGCATCTAGTGCAGAACACCAAAGGGTTACCTCTCTTCTGCTGTGCTTTTGCTTGGCTACGTTGCTTTCCCTGTTACAGTCCAACATGTCCTATCCTGGCTGCACTCAACAATACAATCCCCACTGTCCAAAGTCCCCTTGGCCCTGAGACCACTATTTCTGCTGGCACACTCAGTGCTTGACTAGAAGTTTGGAATCTACCCTTACTTGCTGATATCATGTGTTCCCAGGAAACCTTTTTGCCTTGATTCTCCCATTCATAAAATTGGGTTCATTAGGGGATTCCAGACATCCCATTCTTGGAAAAATGGTCTGGATGACAACTGCTGTTAGGATAGAAGACTAAACATACATAGGGTGCATGACTTAAAAGCCAAAACTCTTTGAGAGATATTCATCACCAAACTGACCATATCTGAGAGGAAGACAGCCAGATTTCAGAGCAACCAGAGAACTACCGAGAGGCTTTTGACAAAAGAAATCAGCATAAAGAGAAGTATAAATGAGGTGTGAAAATCTGTGGCTTTGGATAGAGACGCTGGAGTGGCAGTGACTGAAGACATGGTCTGACTGTGCATTGCCAACCGTTTCCTCATTGCACTGCAACCCTACTAAGGGGTGCAAAGGAGCCTTCCCAAGAGTGCTGCATCTAGCTTGGTGCTGGCAGCGTGGGGCAGCATGTGAGACCCCCATCCTGAGGTGCCTGGGGCTGTGGGGATTTTCTCACTGTTCTGTATGTTGGCAGGGTCTGAGGAGCAACATGAGCAGCAGCTAGGCTGGAAAGATACTGAGGACATGAGAATTAGAGTATATGGGGTCACAAAGGGGAAATAGGCCGGGAACCCAAGCGTGCTGAATGGGGGGAGAGGAAGGTAAACATTTTTTAGGATTAGTTCTAGAATAATGTTAAGAAATTCACTGTCTTAACTGTTTTAAATGTCTAGTATAATGATCTCTTTGTTTCATTACTAATGCTGAAGGCATAGTTCATTGAATGCTGATTAATTACATTTTAAATTAACCCATATCTTGCTTCAATCCTAATTTGAAATACATAAAAGCAAATATTTTTCTGATTGTATGGGTGAAGCAGAAGTAATGAGACCAGTAAGACAAAAAGTGAGACTGGCCAGAGACAGGCACAAGACATACTGTAGTTTACCTGTAATTCAAAACCTTACCCTCTGTTTTCCATGCTTGCAGATGACATCAGCCAGGAGTAACAGAAGTAATTTAAATTAGTTTGTTGTATGCCATAATATGGTTGAAAAATTCAAGATATAGTGGCTCCACAGGTTTGGACAGATCACCTCCAGACACACATATGCACACAGAATATTCCTTTACAAGGACAAAGACAAGGAAAGAAAAAAAAAGAAAAGGTTACAAATGGGATCAAGACATTTGTCTCTAGAGATTTCAGCTACTCCTCCACTACCCATAAAAAGAAGCTGTAAAAGAAAACTGCCCAGGAACATCATGACCAACTTGCAATAGACAAGAATTTTTGGAAGTTTCCAGCTAATCACGCAAATAAGGTGGGGGTTATTTTGCTTGGCCTTTTTTGGGGTTTTTTCGTTGGAGCCGGAGGGAAGGTCTTCAGCTTCTTCACTGAACTCTCTGAATGAGCAAATGAAGCCTGGATGTCGTAAGACAACAGCCAGATGACTGGAGGATGTCAGGGGACCTCAAAGAAACAGCTAAGAGAGTAACTATCAAGAAACTTGTTCAAGGAACTTGAGCAAGAATATAGAGTATCAGAAACCTTTGGGGACAGCAGATCAAACTTCTAGTCCATCAACCACTGTGGCCTGCAATAAAAATATATATCAACTGTGATATAGATAGGATCCGACACCAAATATCTACATATAGGCACAAAGCCATAAAATTTGCTACATCTTTTTAATAATTTTAAGTATGTATACATAAATATATTATAATGGATTTTCCCATCCCTTGTATTTAAGCTTCATAATGCTAAATACACTGTTTTATCACTAAAATTATAGGCTACTGTTTCAGTCTCCCTCATCTGAATCTGTAGTGGTGATGCACTTCATGCACATGGTGTGATCCTTGGGGATGGTGTTGTGCCAGGCCAGGAGTTGGACTCGACGATCATTGAGGGTGTCTTCCTTCTCTGCTTATTCTGTGATTCTGTGGTTCTGTGACAGTCAAATTTTTCAATGTTACATTAGTCTTGTTGAAAACAGAGGTTGCAAACAATTTGGCGGGCACACATTAATCTACACTGTAGTGTTGTCCAGCAATATTACAAAAAAAAAAAAAGAGAATAGACTATAGCTCATGAAAAGGTAGGCTTTGAACTGGTCTGTGTATTATAAAGTATCCACCCTTAATCTGTTTTTGTTAACTCCCTTTCAAATCACAATTTTCTTTGCAATAAGCCTGACACCCACTCACCACCCCCCTCAAAGTACAAAACATTATCAGTTTTCTGAAGAATAACCAAGCAGCCCATTTAATGTTTCTTTCAAATAAATATGTGATCTGGTAACAGCTAACATATGAGAAACAAGACTGAAGTTTGATAACGATATGATGAAAGAGTAAATAGCCTGAGGGCACAGCAATAGAAAAATGATTTATATCTCAGCAATCCATGATGAAATAGGAAAGAACAATGCATTGGAAGTCAGCATGCCACACTGTCTTGAATTGAAAAGAAACATGATAAAGTCATTTACACTGGAATACATTGACTAAGTCTCTCTGTATCAGGTCATGCCATCTCATTATGGAGTACATTAAAATTAGAGCATTAGAAAATTTGATTGACCCAAATATCCTACTAAGCTATTTGCCTCCCACGGTCTTTTCTCTCCACTAAATTTCTGAACATTTTACTTCATTGCTCCGGTCCCTCCACCTGCATAACCTATTTTCTCATTGATAAGTACTGCCTACACTCAGGCTTTTGCAGCACCTGACAGCCTCTACATCAGACTTCTGAACTTCTTCTAAAAGGTCAGGGGCACAGCACCACTCTTCTGTATGCAGCTTCAATAGCTCGTTTAGGAAAGGTCATTACTGTTATGAAATAGAATCATACAATTTCAAACTTTAAAGCCATCAGAGGAATAAAAGCACTACAGTTTGAAGTTTTAAAAAAAAAACCCCAACCAACAAACAGCAAAAGAAGCTGCTGAAAGCATTTTTAAAACATTTAAGTGATGCAGAAAAGGGAAAATCCACTTTTCTAGCTAGATGATGGATAGATAATATGAGAGAAGATTAATGTAAATGGACTTTCTAGATGCAATAGAATCTGTAATTCTGTTAAATATAACATTCAGAAGTGAAAAGAAAAAAGACCAATTCAATTACTATGATGAACTTCCGAGGAGATTTTGCAAGCTTTTGCCATCAACAAAACAAATTTATATATTGGGGCAAAAAAAGTTAGAAGTGGCAGATTTACTTCTGATATAAGGAATTAATAACCTGGGAGAAAGCTTTGTGGAAATCTGTTGTTAAGCACAAGTTACAAGAAAGTGGCAGCTGTGAATATGTAAGTATCTCTATATTTACATTCATGAGCTGCCTTAAAGCTAAGGCAGGACCAAGTAGTTTCTGGCTCAGTGGACTTGTACCACTTTGTTTGACTAGCTGGATAAATATTCTGCTGGTTAAACACTGAGATCCATGCCAGTTTCCTTGAAATCAGTAGCTAGTCCAGAAAGCAAGAACAAATTAGAATTCAAGAGTACTTTTGTTACCAAATGTAAAAGGGGGGGAAATGATACCAAAAGGGTTAATTCAGTTTTCACTGTGCCTGTGAACCTTTTAGCAGAGAAACAAGGCATGCAAAAGCTGCTTTCACCAAGGACAGTTGGAAGATAAGAGGAAGATATCTGGCTAAAGAATGCACTGATAGACAAAACAAAGGACTGAATCTCTGGGACCTTGGGGTGGGATTTATTGTAATGTGTAAAATGCATGTAGCAACTGTATACAAGCAACACACTTGTAAAATCACATGTCCACATAAGGCTGGGAGTATCCCCTGTGGGACCTCAGGCCTGAATAAATTATGCCCCTTTTTAACACAGCTTTAGTGTTGGAGAGTCTTATTCAGGTATTTCAGACATTTGGTAACACTTTTGGCATACGATCACTTGGAACGGTGACTTACTTGTAGCAGAACTTGAAACAAGCCACAATTTACAACAAGACTTAGATTTGTAACAACACTTAGAAATAATTCTCAGATAGTTTTTTTTTAATTTTACTTACTTCCTAAGCAAGAAAGATAAAGAGAACTGCCACTATGGTATTTTTGTTTGTTCAGAGAGAAAAAGCATTGTCCCTTCACACAGTCTATCTTTTTAAATCACTAAGGTTGAAGTTACCTGTCTCCAAACCCACACGAAACAGCCAGGCACACTAGCTGTATTAGCTATATTTCTTATAAGAACAGCCTAGCAGAATTTATAGGTCTATCTTTAAATGGCAAATGGCTTACTGGCAGTGAAATGGTCACTGTATAAAAGCGTAACAGAACTCAGCACCTGAATGTGAATGATTTTCTACTTCATAGCCTTTCCAATATTGTCTAGCTTGCCCAGAAGTGTGAAGTTTCTGGTGGAATTGCAGGATTAATTTTATGGTGAACCTTTTTGTATGATCTAATAGTTCATAAATCTCTAGTAAGCACAGGTAGGATACTTAGGTTACAAAAGAGAACTCTTCACAGAGCTGTCATGCATCAGCACATCAGCAGTAAGGAAGACTGTCAATAAAGAAGTGGAAGAAACCTTGCTGCACAAAAAAAAGGTGGCTCCGGTCGAATGCATAAGATAATGTAATTCTGCTGAGAAATGATACAGATCATTTACTTCTACTAAATCACATCTGTATTCTAATCAATAAATTAAACAAAAATCATTAAAAATAAATTATTCTCTTCAAGTATAGTCTACAAATTGAATATCAATTTCAACATAGAACTGTGTCATTTATAAAACATCTTCAAAATATTTAATATATCCAGCTTACCTCTTTAGATTGTAATGCATACAAAAGGCTCTAGTATGAGATAATTTTTAAATATAGTCATTACAACGATTCTTAATTTGTAAAGTAATTATTGGAATTACTAGGAACTGGAGTGCTGACAAAGAAGAAGATAAGTTATATGTTTTATGCAGATGCAAACTCGGATCCCTGTTGGGGGTACAATGCTAAAACCAGGTTGATCAATCTTTGTGTAAAGTATTTCTCTGAAGATATTAAAACATCTCCTTGGTACTTAAGGTCTTCAAAGGGCAGAAACATACAGATCATTAAATCAAAAGAATGAGGAGGAAAATCATCTCAGATTTATACTGTGGTAGGAACATCTTGCAAACTTCTGCTTCTGTCCTACCTCAAATAGCACTTTAACATTGTTCACTCAAGACTAAGACAACAGGTTCACAACTAGCCAATTACCCTTAAAAACACAAAAATGGAGGTGGAAACAAGTAACAGTAAAGCTTAAATTACAGAGATAGCATTACTTGTGTACTCTTGCACGCACCTTTCAAATGCAAAGAGCTTTGGAGCAACCGTTTTTCCATATTTTCTCAAACTAAATTATTGTTTTAGCTGCCTCTTATACCCTGACAATGGATTTAACCCACCAAATTAACTCAGGTGTTATGTTTTTACCTCAGCATTTCTTGCCTTTGATGAAAAGCAACTTGGTGCACAGCTTGTACATTCCTGAAATACATCCTAACAGCCCTATGTTATAAAATCAGGACCCAAAGAGTAAAATGGTTATTGTTTCCTCACACACAGAGGAAGTCATTTTAGCTCACAGCATCTTATTTTCAGTGGACAGAATGTAGAAGAATAATTTACTGATGAATCACATCTCTGGTTGAAGTATTTCACTCCTCAGAGCAGGGCATATAGCATTTCATAAAGCAAAAATGATTGGATGTTTCAGAACACAGTTCTGAGGTTGCTCAAAATAATTTTGGATACTTGCAATAAATAATTCTCCTATTCTGTGACAACAGAAAAAAATGATGGCTTAAAACCACTTTTGGACAGCATCCTGCTCCACCTTAGCCAGAATACAGTATTAGAATTCAAATTCCATGTTTGTGCTAAGGAGTGAGAAGGTCATAATTTGTTGATTTGTTAAGAGATCAGGATAAGATTTAAAGGTAGTGCATATTAGATTAAGTTCAGTTTGAAAAACTAGATAAAGAAGTAGTCATATGACAATTTCTGACACATTGGAAACTGAATATAATTTTTCCAAACAAAATTTACCAAACAGTGAAGAAAGATAACAGTTTTGATATTGTGCCAAGTTGCCTTTACAGTGGATATTTGGGGGATTTTTCTTGCAGGCACATATGTTATAAGTGTTGCATTTATATTGTTATTTTTTTCAAAATATTTTCCTCCTTAAATTTAGAAATTTATTTTCTGCTGTCTGTCATGGAAAATTCACACACACCAGTGGATGCTTTTCAAGTCCTTCTAAATTTGGATCAGTCCACCAATTAGATTAGGCAAAATACCTTAATTTAAAACTAAAATTCCATAATTCACAAAATCCAAATTTCCATAAATGCAAATCTCATCTGAGCTCTTAGTTATGCCAGTCTTTATATAGCTTTTAACTGTCCTTCATTTATACTACCGTTTTAAAAAAAACAAAGTGACAGAAACATTGGTATTCATTCCAGATTTCACTTGCAGTTTAGTAATGGTGTCGTTATTCAGGTATCACAAATTATTAGTGTTCAAGTTTATACCACTCTGAATAGTTCTTTTATTCCAGCTACCCAAGCGTGATTCTTTCACAAAATGTAATATTTGGATTTTGTTAGTAATTTCTCAGCAAATAACTATAATACATTAATATTAATTTTTCAGCTAAAGGAAAGCTGGTTTATACTTATCAGAGTTAAGAGAACCTGCTGTAATTATCTGCCTTTGTAGTTAAGTGGAAGTAGAACACCTACAGCTCCTCCCAATGATTTCATTGGCAGCACAGTTCAAAGTAATTTTTCACATGTACTCAGAGGATTTCAAAACAGCTTGTGAAGTTTTGATTGTGATAATTAATGGTGGTGGAGTGCACATAAGAATCTCTGTACTCATGTGTGAACAGCAATGCTTATGACATCTGAAGGACAATATTTGTTCACTTTATTTTAACAAAAACAGAAGATTTTATTCCTACGCTAGTTCCCATCTTTTAGAATCTCTTCATATTTGAAGAATTTTAATCCGCAGTGGATCTGCTGTATGAGATAATGAATCAACCTTGTTTAAGATTGCATTTCAACCCAGAGTGCCTTTTCCTGGACACAGGAAATGAAACTATTCTTCTATTACAAGTATACAAGGTGCACCAAATTCTTAGAAGGTATTAAATATTATTCATCATACTTCCACGATCTCTCTTCACTCTATTTGAAGTTAGGATTTCAGTGGTATTTTACTCTTATAAGTATTTCTTTGGCTTTAATACAGTTTCTCTTGTTTTGATACACGTTTCAACCTGCTCTGTAAGTTAAAAGATCTTTCTTCCACTGCTCGGAAAATTAGAAGGATCTGTAAGAAAAACAAAGGGAGATTCGGGATTTTTAAAATATTAAGATCTATAAAGTATTATTGTGTACTGGTTGATATATCACTACATCTAATTCCAGAACTGCAATGACAATTACTCTCAGGTTGTACTAACGTAGAAGAATATCAGAACATTTGGAGCAGGCGTGGAAACAAGAAATAGGACAATTACAGAAATTAAATGAAACAGGAGAACAATGAGACAATACATTTTCAATAGAATTTTAGGAAGATGATTCTTTGTTGGTGTTTGAAATGGTAACGTGTTAGAAAGAACCTTTGACATAGATCAGTTATATTAAACTGGGAGATTTATGGTGCAATAAACCTAGCTACAAACAAGCAGAATGAAACAAAAAGGTCAAGAGCACAGACAAGAAAAAAGACTATAAAACTTGAAGATTTTCAAATAAATGTTGCATCCATTTGCTGCTACAATTTTAAAAAGAGTAAGATGTATTTGGACCAATGTCTACACTTCAATCTGTATTTTACGTCTCACCTCTCTCTGATTTTTTTAACCCTCTTTTGACATGGTACTCTTTGAAAAGATTTTCACTAGGTCTTCTTCAGGTATTTCTAATCTAAGAAAGAAAAAAAGCTTTATTTTCAAAATGGATAGGAGTGTGGCGGTAGCACGGCATAAACCGAAGCCCCGCGCCATTAATAGAAGCCGCAGTGAGGCTCTTGCCATTCAGTGGGTAGATTTTCCCTCCAGGGAAAGTGATGAGGAGTCTGAGGGTGGCTCCATGGGCGGTACCCTGGGCGGGTCTGAAGGCGGCGACTGGGTTTGAGCCGCAACCCACTGGGTGGCACCCCCGAGTTTTCTCCACCCTTTAACCTGGAAAGTTCTGTGAAGTTTATATGTTGATTGGTTCAAAGTTGTAACTCCCGCCTCTCTCGTTTCCCTATTGGTTGTTCCCTTGTTGTTACCGCCCCTTTCCCTGTTACTGATTGGTTATTCCCTGTTACCACCCCCCCTTGAAAAGGGCCTGCGAGCGCTTCCCTGACGCCATTTGCCTCTGGTCCCTCCAAGAAATAAAAGCCTCTTGGAACCCACGCAAGTGGTCTCTCCTGCCTCCTTTACCCTCGGGCTTGCTCGGATCGACATCGGCTACCTAGCGCGAGCCTCCTGACAGAGGAGAAAGCGCATTCAGCAGCTGGCGCCGTGAACCTCCGAGGCGTCCTGCCAGCCCCGCCTGCTGCGAGGGCTGAGCTGCAAGGACACTCTCCATNTTTTTTTAACCCTCTTTTGACATGGTACTCTTTGAAAAGATTTTCACTAGGTCTTCTTCAGGTATTTCTAATCTAAGAAAGAAAAAAAGCTTTATTTTCAAAATGGATAGGAGTGTGGCGGTAGCACGGCATAAACCGAAGCCCCGCGCCATTAATAGAAGCCGCAGTGAGGCTCTTGCCATTCAGTGGGTAGATTTTCCCTCCAGGGAAAGTGATGAGGAGTCTGAGGGTGGCTCCATGGGCGGTACCCTGGGCGGGTCTGAAGGCGGCGACTGGGTTTGAGCCGCAACCCACTGGGTGGCACCCCCGAGTTTTCTCCACCCTTTAACCTGGAAAGTTCTGTGAAGTTTATATGTTGATTGGTTCAAAGTTGTAACTCCCGCCTCTCTCGTTTCCCTATTGGTTGTTCCCTTGTTGTTACCGCCCCTTTCCCTGTTACTGATTGGTTATTCCCTGTTACCACCCCCCCTTGAAAAGGGCCTGCGAGCGCTTCCCTGACGCCATTTGCCTCTGGTCCCTCCAAGAAATAAAAGCCTCTTGGAACCCACGCAAGTGGTCTCTCCTGCCTCCTTTACCCTCGGGCTTGCTCGGATCGACATCGGCTACCTAGCGCGAGCCTCCTGACAGAGGAGAAAGCGCATTCAGCAGCTGGCGCCGTGAACCTCCGAGGCGTCCTGCCNTCTCACCTCTCTCTGATTTTTTAACCCTCTTTTGACATGGTACTCTTTGAAAAGATTTTCACTAGGTCGTCTTCAAGTATTTCTAATCTAGGAAAGAAAAAAAGCTTTATTTTCAAAATGGATAGGAGGTTTTGTATTTTCACTTTTCTGTAGGTTTTTTCCCTTTTCGTCTTCTGTTTTTCACTCAACTCACAGACCACTCTTCTCAATGTTTATAAAATTATACAATGTTATTTTCTATTAAATATACAGAGCATATGCACATACCAGGAATATTTGACTCTTCATTGAACTACACTATCAAGGCTCTGGGCTTTTGCACGAAGTATTAAGAAAAAGCTATCTAGAATACTATTGGATCTACATAAAAAAATTCTGGAAACCAGAAAATCTGTTTTTGTAGCACTTCACTCACTAATCTGTGTGGAATAAATGCACTTTCTTATCACTGTGTGGGCGTTGATGGAGATACTGCTGCTTGTTCCAGAGGTGTTCCTTGAGAAGGAACTCCCAGCGGTGCTTCTTTGCACACTCTCAAGCCAGCTCTCTCACCTGTGCAATGGAAACATGCAGCCACGCTCACACTGAGCTGGATAGCTCGGGTGTCACTAGAGGCAAAGAGTTCAGAGGTGGCCCCCGTATGGAGTTCCAAAGGATTTATTACCACACCACAATGAAACAGTCCATGACGAAAAGAAGCAACTTCTCCTCGGGACACGCTTATAAAGGGGTACAGAAGGGAGGCGGGGTAATACAACTGCAACCAATGGGAGGAAGGAGGGGGCAGAGTGGGGGCTGGATTACAACCCTTTAAGAGGTACAAGGGGCGTATGGCAGCTGGCCAATCCGACAGACCAAATCTACACAGAACCATGAAGCCTGATGGGAAAAGCCTTTCTCACTGAGTTAAGGGGGGATCTTTAAACTTCTCAGTTTACCAGTGCAATCATAAACTTTGCAATCACCAGTGGGCCCCCTCTGTACCTGGGCTCTTTGGCCCTTGGCCCTCCAGCCACCACGGCTGCTGGTTCAGCCGCTGCAACACCTTCTATATAGAACTGTTTTCAAATTCACAATTCTGGTTCATATGCTAATTTTTTGTGTTTCATTCTTCTCCCCAACCTCCTTTAGTGTATTTTATGTTTCCTAGAAAACAATGACAAGAAATTTAAAAAATCGAATATTCAAGGAAGCATTTGTTTCTGTTGAACTTATGATATTATTTTTCATGCTTGTTCAAAGAAGCCAGGGTCTCGGTTAACATTAACAGTATAGTTGTCACTCATGAGATTAAGTTAATGCAAATATTTCCTCCAGTGCTGTGGTTAAGTTCTATTATCACACCTCTCTGAACTCTTCCAAACAATCAGCCAAAGTTATTCAGTGCATCATGTCTTCTTCAACATATTTAGACTAGATGTTATTCTGCCCATTCTCTTTATTTTAAACTTTCCACTTTCCACTCTAATAGCACTCCCTGTTTAATGCTTAATAATGAACAAAAAATTCTACTCATGGTAATTTTATTTAAATTGCTGTTGCTGCAAAATTTTATCCACTAGTTTCAAAATCATTTAATAATTTCAATATTAGGAGGAACATCTCTGCAGGACATGTCTGATGACTTTGGGGAGACTACAGCACTCAGCTCCAGATATCTGTAGCTGATAGAGGTTACAATTTAGGTTATTCAAGTGACCTTAGCTTCTGCGTCTCCAATATACTCTTACTCTGAATAAAGGTACCTTGTGAGAAATACTGCCTGTTAATACTGCCTGTAACGGGATTTGACCATCATCAGTATTGTTGCTCAAATGTGTTAGAAAGTTACAGAAATGTTATCTCAGATTCTAAAATCTAAGAAAAATTTAAGAGAAAACCTGGATGGTTTTTTGTTGATTTTTTTTTCTTCCCAGAATACCAGTATCAGTTTCTTGGAATGTGTTTTTGGTATGCAACTATTTACCATTTTAAAGGATCTGTTTGTTTGTTTGTTTCATTTAATACCTCCAAGATCATTTTTCTCCGCAATTCTATGTTTCTTTTCATAGGTAGGGTTGAACAGATGCATCTTAAGACTTCACTGAAGTACTCTTCAGTGTACTGAATGAGCACACAGTACGTCCCTGGCATGCATATTCAAGTATATCAAATTATAAGATACTTTCTATAAATGCATATATGGGTAATTTTAAAATCTGCTTCCCAGACAAGAAAACAATCATTTAAGTATGTGTAAAACCCAAATTCAGAAAAGAAATAAACATGGATGCAATGAATTGGTTTCAGAACTGGAATGCATATTCATCAACATATTTTACAATATTCAAACATCCTACCATTAATCTCCACATTGATGAGCTGTCAGTCTGTTTAAGGTCTGTAATCATAAATCCACTTATTTACATAGATAGTATCTTAGGCAGTCTAAGTCTAAGACAGCTCCTGCATTTGCATATTTCCAACACTGAATTTAACAGCAATACATTGAGAAATATAGTAAAATTAACAAGGCTCCAATTTTCTTTAAACTCATTTTTGTAGAATATTTTTGAATCAGGAAAGTTTGACTCTAGCAGTCCACATCAAAAAATCCACAAGTTTGCTGGTAGATAACTGTCTTCCTTAGATCCTCACATCTCTCGTGTCTGTACTATCTGGTTTGAACACCCAGGGAAGAAAAAACAAAAAAAGCCCCTCACACAAAGTGAAGGATAACACAGACATATAAGCTTATTGGGTGCAATAGATAAATTTTAGTAGAATTCCTCCTCTAACTAATAGCTTGTCAGATTATTGGTAAATTCAAGCCCAACAGAACTAATTCCTCCTCTAACTAATAGCTTGTCAGATTATTGGTAAATTCAAGCCCAACAGAACTATTCTGCATGAGTACTTTCAATGGTAGGGCATTTGGATTCTCATTATTAGCAATTACAATGGCTTATTTATGACCCAACAAACTCAGCAAATGTCAAGCAACAAATAAAAAGCTTCACTGCAGTTAGTATCACTAAACTAAAATGTATATAATCAGTGAAAAATATATGCAGGAAAACCACCAAAACAGCAATGCTCCAACCTTGCAGAAACAAGATTTAGTATTGAATTTTTGCATGCTCTTGAAGAATGCCTACATCCCTCTTTTCCAAGCTATATTCCTTCCAAGGAACAGACATTATAATAAATGAAAGTGTCTCATAAGTTTAATTACTTATCAAATTATCCCAATAATTATGTAGCAAATATTCTTTCAATTTGATCCTAGGCAAACCATTACAAGAGGAACATAGTCTGAGCATGAGAAGAAACCTATGATCAACTACATTTTGAAGAAACTGTTCAAAAGGCTTCATCAGCTTGAGCCCTGCTGCCTGCTTGGAGAGAGCAACATAGATAATCAGAAGTAATTTTTCCGTCAGGTCACCAGCCTTTGTGTTCAAGGAAGACAGTTCTGGTTTGAGGGGTTTGTCTTATTTGAAATTTAAAAAACCAAGCGATGCAAGCCTTGGGTAAAAACTTGAAAAAGTAGGAAGGAGGAAGTGTGATAAACAGCCAGGTATGGAATCAATCACTGTATCTTAGAGTGCTCCACTTGAACAAGTCAAAGAGTACTAGATGCCTCAGATTTAGGAGAAACACTGAAATTTTTTCATGGAATGGTAGGGATTTGTCTGCCAGTAGAGAAAGTCCAGTAGCTGAAGTTAAATATTTGAAGAGATAAATCTTTTAAGAACAATTTGGTTGATTTTTTTTTCCAGGGTTGACACTTCAGTAATGATATTCCAAGTATTTTCACTATATTTCTCCTTTTTATGAAATCCTGCCATGTCCTGGATCTTAGTGTGATCTTGTGCCAAGGAGTACCACAGATTAATTCATAACAGCTCAGGGAAAACTCCAGTGCAGATTACAGAGGTATACCTTGAGAACCACCAACATAAGCTCCAGCTAGGACTGAAATTACCTAAATTAGAATTATATTTTTACAAAGACAAGACTTAAGTTTCTTTGAATTTCAAGGACAGCACAGACTAACAGTAAAAATGCTTTTCTCTATGGTCAAAATTCATCAGAGAACACTTAATAATGGTCTGGGCTTCTCGTTATTGGGAAGATAGCATTTTGAGTCGCGTTCTTACCATCAAATGCAGTATTAAATTTAAGCATATTAACAGAAAGTATATTTTCTCTCTGCCTCCAAAGATAGAAATACCTATTAATAAAAATGCTTTCATTAATTATGTTACTAAGAGTTAACATTACGTATGCTTATATTAAAATATTATTGATTCAAAAAGATGTGCTTGCACTTAATAAGAGGAGTAACTATTTGTATTGGCTTTGCATGGCCTGGTTTTTGGTAGACAGCGGGCCACAGAGGTGCTCCTGTGAGAACCTGCTGAAAGCTTTCACCATGTCCAGCAGCGCCAATCCCTGATTGCTTGGAAGATGGACATGCTGCTGGCCAAAACTGGGCCAGTGAGAGAGGTTGGTAATGCCTCTGTGATGACATACTTAAGAAGAAAGTCAAAACAAAGGACACACAGTTTTTCTTCTAGTCAGAGAAGAGGAGGAGGTGAGAACACGTGAGGGAAAACAACATGGTGACACCAAGGTCAGGGGAGAAGGAGGGGGAGGAGGTGCTCCAGGCGCCAGAGCCGAGATGCCTCTGCAGGCCGTGGTGAAGACCATGGTGAAGCAGCTGTGCCCCTGCTGCCCATGGGCCCACGGGGAATGCAGAGATCCACCCGCAGCCCATGGGGGAGGTGCCCACGCCGGAGCGGGTGGATGCCTGGAGGAGGCTGTGTTCCAGTGGAAGACCTGGTGAAAAGAGAGGGCCCTGGCTTCCAGGCTGGAGCAGCCTGTCCTTGGAGGACTGCATCCCGTGGGAAGAGACGCACGCTGCAGCAGTTTTGGGAGCACTGTGTGCCCGTGGGAGGGGCTCACGCTGCAGCAGGTGCGGTTTGGCTGCTGCTCGTGAGAGTGGACCCACGCCAGAGAGATTCACAGAGAACTGTCTCCCACGGTCTCACAGGGGAAGACTCCTCTCTCGGAGCAGCAGAAGGAAATCTCAGTGAGGAACTGACCAAACCACCATGCCCTGCCTCCCTGTGCTGTCGGTGGGAAGGAGGGAAGGGCTGGAAGGAAAAGGTGTTTTAAGGGCTTATTTTACTTCTCACAATCCTTCTCTGACTCTGTTAGCAATAAATTCACTTTGTAACCTTAACTTGAGCCTATTTTGCCCTTGAAGTGTTTTCTCCATGTCCTTATCTCAACTCATGAACCCTTTGTTAATTTTTTTTCTCCCTCTCATCTGCCCAGATGTGGCAGGGGAAGGTGACCGATCAACTCTCGTGGGTGCCAGGCATTGGGCCAGTGTCAAACCACAACACTATTCCAACCTTCTTATCTATAAAGATGATGCTGAAAATTTTTGCTGCAGCAGAGGAAAGGTGATTACATTTTAGGAACTAATAATTTGCAGCTGCAAGCAAAGGAAAAAAATTCTATTGATATTTATTATTTGTTTTCTAGAGTTTTATATGTTCTGAAATCCTTTTTCAAAACTGCAGACTATTTACACCACCTTCTGAAAATATATACACATAATTGGAAAGATAAAGGAAAGTAGTGAGATTTTTCTTTCATGAAAGGTTTTCTCCTGTGTACAGTCTTAATTTTTCAACAGCGAATCTTAAGAAGAAATGCATTCAAAAAATCCCCACAAGCTTTTTTAAATTCACATGTACACCTGTCTCTCCATATGTACAACTACTGCAGCTCTAAAAATAACCCTAGACAGAGCACTATTCTAATGTCATGAAGTAAAAAAGACATCAGCAGAACTAACTGTTTGTATCAGTAGATGCTCTTTCCTGAGAGTACTTTCAATGCAACAAATCCATCCACAGCCCAAGTGAATGGAAGGGTTATTTTTCATTTCAGAGTTTTGGGCCCTAGGAGAACAGACTTGGCTTACACAAATGTGTGAGACTGTTTAAGCCGTTTTCAGAGGACTATCCACACACGACAGGGGGAAAAACCACTTTTCACCTAACTAATTCTGCTATGGGCCATCTGTTACTATCCTGATCTGAAAGTGTCAAGAAGTTCAATATTTTAGTACTATGGGCCTGAACTACTAAATATATTAAAGTAGGTATTCTTATGCAATTTAGTTTATGTACCTCCTGATCCTAATACATAAAAGCAACAACATTGTCTCTACCACTTTCAGCACAAAGAACTATGTTCTCAGATCCCAGTGCCTCAAAGTCATTGAATTGTGAGATTTTTCATTTCTTTTTAAAAAGGCACGGATCTTTTGGTCCACAACACTGTTCAGGTCTTGCAAAGAACACCCTCCAACAGGGATAAAAGAGGATAATTTGAGCTGGGCAGCTTCAGTATCATGGCTAAAAGCACATCCAAAGGAAACAGCCAAAGCTCAACAGTCTTTCAGGTTGGATATAATACATGTGCACTCTTCATCTTTAGAGTATACAGATGCACTTACAATTTTACCAATATATAAAATAAGTCCTGCAATTGAATATTACAATTAACTATAATTAACTATGTATTCAGATTATCAGATCTTTTCTTTTCATAGCCTAATCAGAAAAACAGAAACGAAGATTAGACCAAGATTGATGTACTAAGAGTATTGCAGCCTCCCTTATCCTATCCAAATTCACAATTCACCTTGAGGAGAAGGTTTTTTTAAAGAAATGTGTGATGAATCCTTCTTTCTGTGCTCCTTTAGTTGAATCCATACATTTTCCCGATTTTTCCTCATTTCCATTTGTTAAAATTTTATCAGTCTATAATATATAAACTGAGCATCCCACTCTGCAGAGAGATCAGACCTTACAGAAATCCCTACAAAAATGTTTGTACCCAGCAAGTACACATTAATGCCTACTTTTATATTCACCATGCACTTAAGGGAAGTAGCTAAACTGGATTGATTTCATTCATGTAGGATATCACATATACTGACATAAGTACAACTTGAGTGATACAGAGGGCTTAATCAGAAAAAATAAATAGAGAGTAGGCTTTTTATTTATTACTCCATAAACTGGGGGAATTTAAAACTTCCTCGTAAAAATTTAACAAGACTTTCTATACTCGTAGTGTAAGGAGGCATTACTAGAAAATGCAGAACCTCCTGATGGAAGTAAAGGTCAAGGCTCACTTCCATTCATCTTGAACACTGTGCCAAGTTCTCTACATACCATAATTCATCAAATAATCTAATTAACTTGTTTAAAATTATAATTAAGTTAGGCTTACTTAAGGTCATGCAATTACTGGTCTGTGAAGAGAGTTTTCCACCAACAAAGCAGCTACAATCCAAATGACAAATCGCACATTCTCTAATAACTCTCCATTTCCAGACAGCTATTAATAATCTTTTCTTATAACCAAGTTAAAAGGGGGTTTTGTTGCTTTGCAAGTGCTGTCTGTTCAGAAGTACCAAATATCACAATTATTAACTCAGCACAAAGCTTCTTGATTAGAATCTGGAATCATTATATCCTAAAAACATAAGCAGTGTCAGGAGATGTTGAGGTTTCCATTTCCTGCTTCACTGCTGAATTCACAGTGATTCTGTGTGCTTTTTTTGGTTTGGGGTTTTTTTTGTGGTTGGCTGGTTGGGGGTTTTGTGTGTGTGTGTGTGGTTTCATATTTGTTTGTTTGTTTTCCTTTTGGTTAATCTTTTAAATTATCAATTTCTCACAATGTGAAGGGACATATATTTATTAGACTATCTGTTCTTAAGATGTAGCCTCAAAAGTGAAGGAGAAACTCCCAACTTATCTAATAAAGAAATATAAAACTCTGCCCAGCCCCTGAGCTGGATAATTTCACCAATACATGATCCTTTATCCATGGTGAAGATACGCCGCAGTTCCTAAAAGAGATGGAGATAAGTGGCATTAAACTGTTTTGCTGTATTATTTTAGGCAGAGTCAACCAAGCTGAGGTATGGCAAGACCAGAACAAGCGAAGTGTCTGACAGCAAGGGCATTGCTGTGTCCAGAAACCCATGTCCATACAGGCTGCCTCAGACATAAACAAAACAGAAAGAGTAAACTATAGAATATAGTAAATTATGAGTAAATGAGTAAATGATAGTAAATTATGCTATTATATAGCAGTAAGAATGTTGAGCTCAATTTCACCTGTATGTGATTTCCAAAAAGTTGGGTTTGCCTGCTTACTTCTGTTAATCATCAGATGATATTTTTTTAATTTTACTAAGTGTATCTATCTCCTTTATCTGTCCTGTGCTTTGCCATGTCAGACAGAAACATAGAGACATAGTCATCTAGGAGGAAAGGGAAAGATTCTTCCATGTACGAAGTTCCAATGAAAATGAGGAGTGTGTGTCTGAGGAGTTTTCTTTGCATGCATCTTTCAGAAAGCTAGTCTTAAATTCGCCATAAAATGATTTTGTGAAACACCTAGAGCAATCATCAACATGACCACATACCACAAGTAATTTAAAATTGTCCTTTTCTTTGTAGAATATTTTTTTTTCATACTTGTGGAGATTTTCTTCAAAAATAAGTTGGTCTTGTATTTTTAAAAGTAAGAAATAAATTAATTTGATTAATTTGATTTAATTCAATGATAGTGAGACCACAAAGGTTTAAGATGATTTTGTACTAAACTCAAACACTAGTACTAATGAGACATTAAGCAGAGTACAGCCTACCAGTTAGCAAACATAAAAGATTTCTCTTTTTTGCTACATTGACCAGGAATGCATTTACATCCATGGGGTAGCTCCTTGTAGATCAACTCATAACCCATGCTTTTATTATGGTCTCTGTTGTAACAGCTAAGGTGCAGACTTCCAATTAATGAAGAAATGCCACATATTAAAACCCTTGAGTATCACAGCTCACGACACAATTTTGTTCACCCATAACTTTGTCCAGACTGCACTTTGCCAATATTCTAGTGACCCTCTGTCATGGGGTGATTTGTGCTATATCCCACATTATTCAGCCCCCACTTAGCCATGATTCCTGTATTTTTCTGTGCTTTTAAATTGTACATAACTTATGCTTGAAAGAAGAACTATACTGGCAGACTTGACCTTGATGAGTTACAGCTGTGTCGAACCAGGTGTTTCCACTAAGGGTCAGAGACCAGCTGACCCTTGGGGAGGTAACACATAAGAGAGAGGAGAAGAGCCCAGGGACGACTACTGAGAGAACTACTACTGAGAAGGGAAGGCATGCCGGCTGTTTGAGGAATGCCATCCTGCTATAATCCTTGAAGAAGACCAGCTTGCTGACTTACAGAATCCTGTCGCCAAAAATACCAGGAGCATCAGAGACCCACTGAGCTCCACCGTCTTCGGAGCCCCTGCACCCCGTGCTGGCCAGCTCCGATTCCAGCTTCGTGGGAGAGAAGAGGAAACCGCACCCACAGAAGGACTTTCAAATCTTTCAGGTTCCCTCCCCTCAGTGGGAGGTTTT
>WEIT01020467.1:22053-36483 GCA_013389985.1 Dryoscopus gambensis | reverse complement strand
ATATAACACTTCAGACTAGATAAGTTTGCAAAGAGAGGATATGCATTGTATAATTATAAGGTGAAATGGATTTAAAGGTGTGGAAAACACAGTGGTAAAAATCAGGTTTAATCATACATACACTTTTCGTATTAATTTCTTATTTATAATTTATTAGGGTTAATTATTCTTCTGTTGCCTCTGACAAGGCTACGTAAATGATGAAATAAAAGAGTAAAAGGTGAAGACAAACTTCTGTATAAAGCTATTTGACTTTTCCAAATTTTACAGGTTGTATATATGCAGAATAATTGCATGACACATGCTTTATTTGCTCATTTGTTTGGTTTTCTGTTTAACAAAAAAACCCAAACAAAACCCAACCCAACCAAACAACAACAACAAAAAAGCAAAACAACAAATAAACCTCAAAAAAACAACCAAACAAAAACCAACTAAACAAAAAAGAGTTATGCTGTATTCAACATGGAAAACCCCCTAGAGGAGTAAGATTTTGTTCAATGCATGTCACTGAAGACATAACAGTGACTTAAGAAACTAATAAAGAATTTCTTCTTTTTCAGTATCACTTTCTTAGCATAAAAATGGAGGTAGAATAAAATTAATTGACGAAATCAGGTAGCATAATCAAATCATTGTTTTCTGCTTCTGGAAACCACACTGACTTTATTCGTCTCTGACTGGTCTGCAGTTAGCAGTCCTTCTATTTAAGCAATTTATGATGTTCAAAATTTTCAACTTAAAGCATATAAATATAAATTATTAGTTCAGAGCTGGTGAGTCTAAATATTCCCAAATACAAGAAAATATGTATATTTTGTGTGATTTTCACAAATATGTGGAATTAGGAGGACAATTATATCTCTAACTTCTTTTGAATAAATTATGTCATAGTTTTAGACAATTATGGTTTCAAGTATGTCTCAACGTCTTGCATTATGTTCGCGGCTGCAATCCAAGTGGGTCAAGAATTTAATCCAGTTCCCAAATTTCTGAATCCCAAGCAAGCTCTTTAAGTATTGTAAAATTAAACTTTCCTGTGTCTATGCAGCATCCAAAAATTAGAGTAAGAATAAAACAGCTTTTTCTGATATTTTTAAAGTTCACCTTCTTTATCCTAGACAACTGAGAAATGCACTAACTCAAACCATAATAGGTACATTGTGCCATGCATATTACATTTATATTGTATTTTACAGAAAGTAGGATTTTGTTGTTTTGTTATTCTATTACTCTAAAAAAACCCTCAAATATCTTAAATATTGCTTGTTGTATATTCAACAGAGAGGTGAAATTCATACTGAAAATATGCACTCAGATTTGCATATGGATGTTTCAACTCCCTTTCCTCCTGGCACAACATGCTGTGCATGCACAATATTGAAATTTAACAGTAATATGCCAAAGCATTTCATTCCCCTGTAATTCCTTTGCAACAGTAAAATCTCCAGCACTAACAATTGTTATAACAAAAGAAGGAGCAAGAAAAGAGCCAGTTTGAGCCATGCATTTTCAATACACACTGCACTTATTTCTTAGTCATTAGAACTGACATGGTGTGTGGGACCTGAAGGATGTGTTTGCAAATGACTTTCAGAGAAAGCTGAATATGTAATCAAAGTTATTTATGAACTTGCTGCAGCAGAACTCTCTTGTAGTAGCATGAACTGTATTCTCAGTCAAAAAATGTCACTGATACAGTTCTCCACAAGAAGCTTCTCTAATGCAAATGCCTTTGTCAGCATGGGGGATAGGAAAGAAGGAACACGACAAACAGGAGTTTTCAGTTATGACAGCCCTCAAGGAAAACATGAAAGGCAGAAGAGTTTTTACACACACAGTCAACAAAAAGACACTAAGACTCAGGTATTCAAATTTCCTGAAGATATTGCATATCTAACTGCAGTAAATTAATTCTAAAGTAAAAAAGTAAGTGTAAAGCATAAATATAGGGTCAGAAAAAACGAGATATAACTAAGACTGTGCTTTAGTATTCATGTTAAAACCTAAAGAAACATACATGTAAGAATTCATTGACAATTTACATCAAATGTGACAAAGATTATTGCATTAGACTTATTTTCTCATCACCCATGGTATGTCTTTGCTTGATATGCAGTTCAGTTTAGTGGGGTCATCCCACTTGTTCCTTTCTAAAACCACTTCCAAAGTCATCACCATTTTTTACTTCAAATATTTTTGTAATTTTGCTTAGTTCAGAAAAAGAGAAATTTTTCCAAAGTGGATCCTAAATAACATTTACCTGCAAGAAATTCAGAGGCAACTCGCTTACTGCTTTTCACAATAAAAATTAGCACAAGCCCTGTGCTCTATGCATTAAAACCAAATGTAATGACAACAGTAGCCAGTGACTGCTTGCTTGTGTTTATAGTAAATCCATCAGAAACCTAATTAATCTCAGACTCAGGATTAAACCTTGCCTTTTTTTAGCTTCCACTCTTGACTTTAATCTCTTCAAGCCAAACCCATTCTATTATTATAATGACAGCTGTTGTATTGGAACAGCTCCAATAATTGTTCAAAGTGAAGAAATTATGGAGATTCTCTCTCCCAAATTTTGTTTTATTAACATGGCTTGATTTGAAAAAGGTTTGTGGCTTCCTGGTTCTGACTCTCACTTTACAAAGCCCAAACATTAAACATCAGTAGAGTAATCCAAGATAGAAGGAAAGTTGATAGACTTGCTTTTACAGGGGCCCCTAGGAAGCCATTACCTCAGCTCCAGTAAAAGCAGGAAAGTACTGAGCTCCATTTTCTTTAAATATCTCAGAGATTATGATAGCATTCAGCAAGAACTGGAAGTATCGTACTGGCTAAAGTATAAAAAAAAGTTTTTGTGTTTTATTATGACAACTGGGAGTTAATTTTGACTTTTTTTTTTTTTGGAGTTGGAATATTGTGCATAGGCAGACAATGTTGTATGAGATTGTCAGCTAAAACAAACTGAAGTCGTTAAAAAGAGTAGGCAATGTGGGAAACAACTCTGTCAGTAGGGACAGGCAAGTGCAATGTAGTTAACTCTTTTCTATTTATGACTTTGCAGGGACAATATACAGACTTAGAAAAAACCCTTTTTTCTACTCTGTGCTCATGCGTAAAATTCAAATTGTGATTCCTATAGTATAACATCCTTATGTGCAGTGAAGGAAAACCAATAAGTAGAAATTCTTGGGTTTACGTTTAGGTATTTCTTTAGACTAAACTGACCTTCTCACAATGTGGATGCCACAGTTAGATTATTTTTCTAATTATCTCTTGCCAGCAGGTATTCCTATCCACCCTTGCTCTCCTTTATATACTATCCAAATAAAAAAAAAAAATCCCATTTTTTTTCTTCACAGTGTTTCTTCCTTTTTCTCCTCCTCTCTTTCTATTATTGTATTGATCTACCAGGAATTTAATGGAATTTCTGCATCTATCTGCTCTTTGCTTAACACACTATTAGCTCCTTCATCAACTTTTTCATTTTCTTTTAGTCCTCACATAGTATATCTTTGGCAGCTCACATTTTTACTTTCATTGAATACCCGCTTGAATGCAATTGTAACATTTACAAGAAAGCTTTTCCGGAATCTGTTTGGCCGGAAGTGCTTGATTGAAGAATATTTTCATCATATGATATTTCTATTCTTTGCACAAATCCAATAAGATATCTAATACAACCCACCTGCCCACATCAATAACACTTTCTAAAAGGCCCATTTCTGCATGACAGTCTGCAGAATGTCCCACAGTGAGTTTCTGTTATTATCTGATTGTTATGTTTATTGAGAGATGCCTCCACCCGAATTAAGGTGCAAACAAGACCATAGGTTGAAGTCGATAGTATGGATTTTATTTAACAGCAAATATGAGGTAGAGAGATAGAAAGAAATAGGAAAAAGAGAGAGGGGGAAGAGAAAGAGAGTGACAGAGGTTAAGTAAGATAATCACCTGCCCTGTGGATCCAGTGGCATCCCACTGATCCTCTTCTTCTGGTCTTCTCAGTTGGTGGAAGGAAGGGTGGGGGAGGGGTTCCTGCGAAACATATGGATGAATATACAATGGATTAATGTACATTCAGGTATGCATGGGAACGCCCAAGCAGCTGCCCTATGGGAGGAGTTCTAAACTGTCTTTTGCAACACCCTTTGGATTTGTTGCAACACTTTGGATCCTGTGCAGTCCTCTGGTGGAAAGCTTCAGGAATGAGTCTGTGGGCTGCTTCAGAGGTCTTTGATGGTTTATGACAACTTCTAAGACATGGCAGCTGCCTCTCACGTGAATGTCCCTCGTGAATTTGACCTTCATGGCAGGGGTGGAACAGGAGAGAGACTTTTAAAACTGGACCAGTTTGTGTGAGGGAGGACACTGCAGAGGGTCTGCTTCTTATCCGGCTTGTAGCCTCTGGTGATGGGGGTTCACCTCTCGGTACTGCACGTTTCACCATCACACACGCAAAACCTCTTCTTCTCCCCCTTGGCTGTGGGGAGAGAGTGTGCAAACCCAGTCTCACCAAACAAACCTCTGGGCTATGGCTTCCCCCTCAAAGCCAGCCAGAACTGATTTTTGGTGCAGATGCTGGGTTTGGCTTTCCTTGTGAATACATTCCTCTTCCCCAGCCTTGTTTATGTTTTCCTAGACCTGAGATAATTGGACAGTAGTGCCACCTTTCTCTTATCTCAGGTTCCCATCAGGTGGCTTAACTCACTGTCCAAAGTCCCATCAGGAGGCATATTTGGGAGGGTGGGCTTTGATGATCCCAGATGAGCAGTTACTTCTTTGCATGGTTTGCTACAATGGGCAAAGCCCTTTGGTAATTTCAACCATGTTTGAGCCATTAACCATTTCAGTCTCTCATAGTTCCCTCAGCTGCTAAAGGCTACTCCTTTACTAAAAATACCTTCAGGAATCCTGAAGTAAGGTTCAGGCCTGTGGAAGGTGCAGGCTTTACCCTGCTCTCCCACAGTTATGGATGGGAGACCATGTCTGCAGCACAGGAGATAGATCTTCTATCACTTCAGAGCAGTTGCCCTGGCTGGTGTCCCTGGTGGACCTTATGACCCAGTCAGTGGCTTCCAATCCCCTTGATTTATTTAGAGACTGAAGCTGTGCCTTTCTTGCTCTAAAAATATCTCCACATCAGATTTTTTGTTACCGTGATAACTCTATCTTGGCTTATACTATTCAACAGGAATTAATACAATCTGTGAACCAAGAGGTCATAAGAAATTATTTTATTATGAGATACAAAATATTCCATCCAAAGTCAGCTCTGCATACATACTGCCTATTATCTCACACATATCAAGGAGAAAGAGTGTTAAGATTTTGTGTCTCTTATGAACTTTGATTCTTTTAAGTGTTACCACACCAGAGGGGGGAAATAAAAGCAGTTTTGAACATTGCCCTCTGATAAAAACTCTGTAAGATAAGCTAGTGAAGGCAGGACTTTTTCAGTGGCTTCTCCATAAGATAAGAGATACACATCTGGAAAGATAGATGCATACAGCACATTCATTGCACAGCTATGCTGCACAAAATTCAAATTTATAGGTGTGAGGGGAAGGCATATTACTCCACAAAAGCTCGAAATGAATTCACATTGGATGACAGGTTATTTGGCCACATACTACTACAAAACAGTTACAGCACATCTCAGTACCTTTCACCTGAAAAACACCAAATTCTAATAGCAGATTCAAAATCCTGTCCAAATACATTAATATTACCTTTAATATCATCATGAACTGAATATTAATTGAGATAAATGGACAAAAGAATTTTACATAGTAATAATAATTAAAAGTTTTTATGCCTAATTATTTTTGCCATCATTAAATATTTTGTACTACTTATATTGCAACACAGGTATGAAAAGTGTCTTTCTGTAAAAAGTTGAATTCAAATATACTTTTTCTGAAAAATGTCTGCTTTTGAATTTGCCCTAAATAAAACAGTAATTGTTCTAAATTGCAAATATATTGATTCAGCTTTTGTACTGTGGATCACACAGAATACCACATAATTTTACCCCATTCTCTTTCTTCTCAAAGCTGGTGCATCTTTATCAAAATGCAGGAGCCCACGGTATCATAGGGAATGTGATGCGCTCACAGAGAACTTTAACAGAAAAACAGTATGAATCATAGCCCCTGGGAAACATTATGACAGCTTTGAAGATGAGAAATGTATGTCTCTATAGACAGAAGCTGAATTTTCCTTGGAAATTTGTAAGATTTTTTTATTGCCTACTTTATGATTCACTATTTGCCATTTGCTCTTTGAGCTTCCCAGTATTATTTCTGCTTTTTCCAGTGTCTAAATGCTATAGGCATAAGAATATGGGCTGTAATAAGTGCCAAATATTTAATTTAAAATATCAAACACACATTAATAGAAGCATCTTCATTTATATACTGAAGCAATCAATTAATGTGCTGATGGTGGGGTAGGATAATTCCTAATAATAATAACAGAATAATTAGCAGCATGTATACTGGGGAATCATTTTTTTCCCACATCATTTCCATCCCTGCTATTCTTGTTCATCACAGAACATCCCTTCCCTCACAGCAAGCCACTCCTCATGCTGCTTGCCCATGAGCAACAAGTGCTGATCTGAGCAGAGATTCCTACTGAGCTACAGGGACATGAGTCAGTTTAAATCACCTCCATTTAAGTAAGGATTATATAATGCTGAACCTAATATTTTTCCATGCTTCAGGAAGAAAACCCTCACAGAGAGGGACAAGCAGGTCCACCCCCACCTCACCACCCATGGCACGTGCCAGGCACCAGCTGCTGTTTGCCCCCAGACATATGCACAAGGAACCTTCCCTGAGCTGCTCCTCAAGGGCCCCCTAGTCCTTGTACAGAGAGACAACCAGAATGCACTCACTCAGCAACAGAATAGAGTCATTTACAGTCAGTAATTGGCATTAAGCTGTTCCAGTTAAAGCATAGAGAGCAAGCAAGGCACAGCACCAGACGGCACCGGAGGCTTGGGCATCAGCTGGGCAGCTCTTGGCCAGGTGGCAATGGCTGCAGCATCACCTGCCCACAGCCCAACTCCCCCTCTGCCATCCACATTTGCCCACATCCTGTTTTTTCCCTCTCAACTGCCCAAGCAACTGCCAACCAGCTCCTCAGGCATTTCCGCCGCCCCTGCGAGATGGCTGGCCTGGCTCTTGCAGGGCTGAGGTCCTCCCATGTCTGCCATGCCCATGCAGGGATGCCATGGTCCCAGCAAACTGCTGGCACCTGAGGGCACACATGGTGTGACACGGGCAGGGCCACACCTGATAAAAAACATAACAATCCAACCACATCTTCTTCCACTCCTAATTACTTGATCCCTAGAAGCTGACAGCAACTTGTTTTCCCTTCCTCCCTAAACACTGATGCACTCCTTTTACATGCGGAGGGAGTTGAAGGGCTTTTTTTACCCCAACTTGCATGACATAGACTAATCCATTAAATTTCAGGCCACTAAGTTTTCAAGTAGTACCATATTAAAGTGCTAGAGTTGTGTAGTGCCTATGATGAAGTCCTTGCAGTCTTCTGCTGAGTACATACAGGAAAAACAGAATTTCTGTATTACAGCCATAGAAAATGTGTATTAATTAACATTTAAAAGCAAAGAGTTAAGATCCCTTTCAACTGATCTGAGGCAAATTCTGCCTGGCTATGATCATATGCAGTCATCAGAAAACATTTGAATAGATACTCAGTTTCAAAGCCACACGATGAAAGATGAATATTCACAGCAGAGTCTCCATGAATAATCCAAGAGAGGCCCATTCTCCAGCCCTTCAAAAGAAGCATTTCACTGAATGTAATTGTCTAGACACAGGCTTACCTACAGTTCTATTAATGAACATATTCATTAACCTCATGGTATCTCATAAAATGACAGTTCTCAGCACCCTGAGACTGCGATAAAAACAATGCATGAGAATGTGAGCACACAAACAGCACATGTGTCTGAGTGAGACTGCCAATGTGCTTTTACTCTGCCCATAACCATAGTCAAAGGAGGAGTTTGCAATTTGCCATGATTTTGTTTGCCAGGAAGGTCTCTTTTAGCCCTGAGACTCTGATTTTAGCTTTACCAACATGACAGTATTTGAAAATGTCAGCAACATACAAATGAATATATTGATAAATTCACCACGAACACCTTTTCTTCATGGCTTTTCACACAGTGGTGATTTTGAGCAGATTAGTAGTATGCACAGACCAGAGGAAGAGTCGGTATGTTTTACAACACTTAATACTTTTTACTGATTTTATGCTCAGTAGTGTTATGAAGTTGCTAGATATTGACCCCTGAAGACAACTCACTGCACTTTGATTAAAAAAAGCCTAAAGGGAAATTTTACTACCAAGAGTATTTACTACCAACAAGAGCAGAATATAAATGAGTAACATGTTTATTTCTGATGTTTAGTAAATCTAATTTCTTAGTTTATTGTCCTAAATTACTTTCATTCAGTCCCTTTCAAATATTTTCTATGAAAAATACAGCATTTTCTTTTTAAACTTGCAAGTTTTTTGATAATTTATTTAGGATTGGTGCTACATTTAAAGTTTTTGTTTTAAAGTTCTACAGTTAAAAAAAAATATAAACTTATGTCTTCCCCTCTCTCCCAGTCAGGCTTGAGATATTTTTACTGCATCATCTTCTCTGAAATCACAGAATGATGAACAATCCTTTAAAAAAAATCATGCTGAGAGACACACTCAGCATTGAAATTTTCAGCCTGAACACTTGAGGCTTCGTAGTGACACAAGCATTTTGAAATCAGAGAAGAAATTAAACATTTTCTTGATACAGAGAAATGACGCCTTTAAAATAAAGTCACCCATATTTTTAGCCCTGGTCACTTTTTCACTGTGATAGGGAGGAAAATAAACCTTTCTTGTTGTGATATTTCAGAAAATATAAGGAATTAGTTGTATTAAGCTCAAGTATAAGGAAATTTACTGAAAAAATACCTAGTGCTCCATGTTAAAAATGCATAGCAGTGTGACCACAACTTAAGAGGAATTTTGCAGTTTTCACAAGTAATGCCTCTTGTAGACAGTGGTCTTGTTCAAATAAAACTGTGTACCAATGGAGAAGTGATTGATGGTCCATGTAGTCTGTTCCTACTCACCTCTTTCCAGTCACCTCTGAACCCACTTGCTAATATCAGATACATTTAACAGTACGGCAGAAAAATAAGAGACCATTATTTACCATGGGGATTTTCAGCTGGATAGAGGACGTGCAAATCAGGAGAAACTCAGCTTTTATACAATAATTTTGACAGCTGTAAACCAGTTTATTAAGAGGTGTACAGACACCAGTCAGTAAGTCACCCTGTATGCAGGGATGCCAAGGCCCTGTTTTCTCTCTTGTTCAATAGAAGAGCAGGAGGTAAGGTTATTCTTTAGGGAAGTTTTGAGTGAGAGAGACAGGATGCCAAGCTCCATTTGTTTTGCTTCTCACAAAACGACCTGACTGTACGCCACATCATACAGAAAGATGAACAACACAGCAGCCACTTTCAGTATATTTTTATCACTTTGTATTTATACCTCTATCTCATTCACATCAGCAACCTTGTATCACACAACTTAAATTCTCAGAGTCAGTCAGAACTATCTCCCCTTACACACTTTATTAAAAGGCATTTTAACTGAAAGAGAGTCTTAAAAACTTGATGTAACTTGATTACTACCTACAATCCTGGGAGACAGCTTTCCAGAGCAACCCTGTATTTGAAATAAGCATGTTTGTATGGTATTTCAAGTCATGAGAAAATCAGTTTTCTATCTACAGAGTTGCATAAATAATGCTGAATTCTCTTGCCATTCTATTTTGCAGAATAAGGATTGAAAAGTAGGTAACAGATTTTTAGGGGAGGACATTACTGCAGGATTTATGGAGAGAACACAAGTGTGCAGGAAGGAAGCAGCAGGATGGGAGATTCAAGATAGTTCTGTGAACGCAAAATCATTTAGCGTTATATTCTTCAGAGTCCAGAGCAACTTCAGTGACTGAACAATTTAAATAGACAGAAGGGCCTCTGGGAAAGCTGTCGAAAGAAGTTCACACAACAATATAGGATCACAGCCTATACGGTTTATTAAGTCAGCACATGATCTGTCAGTAACACTTTATTGTATGTCCAAGCATGTCTTACTGGCCTGCATTTCCCAGATGTATTTGTGCACTTCTTGGCTGAGATATATATTCTGTACCCTGAGATAGCAGCACTCTTTACTCTCTGAAGGTTTCTTTAATTACAAGTTAGTTCTTTGTTTATTGTCTTAAAAACATTAGGTAGTCATTCTGCTGACAAGACTCAGGGATATTAGCTCTGTCAGTAAAGAAAACCAATCAATGTGTTTGGAATACGGATGCCCTTTTTACTGTCTTCAGCGCAAAGCATACCTCTGCAAATGTACATATTGAATAAGTACCTGAAAAGATAATGAAGGAGCTTCTTTCTTTCTCAACTGAACAATCAACGTTCTTTTGAGAGAGGTCAAAAACTCACTGCACAGAACAACAAAGGATATGACAAAGAAAATTTTGTCTAGATAATCTGCAAGAGCAATATATTAGTAGCCTGTCAGTTCAAACCTATGGTTTCCAGATGCATGAATTCAAGGGTTACTAGCTACAGAAATTTAACTACAGATATTGACAGAGTTTTGTAAGTCATAAATTTTAAATAGCTTGCTGCTTGAAAAGGTATATCCACTAAAGATAAGCAGAAGCCTCATCTACAATATTCCCTCAGAATACTGGACCACATATTGTGTAAGATCTTAGATCATGCAGAGCACAATGTATAGTTTTTTCATTAATCAGGATCTAACATTAAGGCAAAGAAATATCTTATGGCATTACAGCTGCAATTCCTAAATGATAACAAACAAGATATAGTAACATGTTTGCATTTCACATATGTCTGTTGTGATTTACTTACACTATAATCTATACAAACACATTCTCATAGATCTGGTTTTAAACAGAGTATTGATTTAATAGCATTTTTAGAGGAATAGTTAAACCCTTTTTTTCCTTTCCTCTCTGACCACACTGTACTAACACCTCAGGGTAAAATATATGAAAGTAATAAGAAATACATTATTATTGTTATTTCTTCCAGTTAATCATTTCTTTATCCTGGACATTCCTACATCTGCCTTCAGCCACATACCAAATTGAAGCCAGGTATATTCACTTAAGCTCACAAGGAAGAAAGAACTGAGACAGTTGTAAACTGCAAGTGTCCTTGTTTTGGCTGGGGTGGAATTAGTTCTTTTCCTCATGTCTGGCACAGTGCTGTTTTTTTCATTTAGTATGAGAATAACATTGGTAGCACACTGATGTTTCAGTTGTTGATGACTTTGTATAGCCACTGATAACGCATCACTCACAGCCCTGCCTCACTTTAAAACTTCAGCGCTAAAAATCACCCAATCAAACAATAACCCACTACCCACTCTCTAAGCACTGCGAAAGCATAGGTTTCAAGAACTGACATCTTCCCTTCTTTAAAGAGCTGATAAAACACAGCTCAGACCATACGATCCTCATCTGTGTGACATATTATCATGTTCAGCCTTTGCAAATCTGAGTGGGCCTGAGTGTGTGGTATTTCCCTTGCTGAGTGGGAGATCTGGGGAGTTTTCATTAACTCCTTCACTTTTTTTTCCGTATTCACCTAGAAGCACTGTAGAAATGCAGCACATTTATGTCTAACAAGTTAATACCATACAGCAGGACCTACCTATATCAATTCCCCAACATACTAAGATAACCACCCTTATGTAAGCGCAAATACTCTGTAACACTACTTATATTTAAAAAGTATCATTCTGTTATAAAGATTATTAAAACTAGCTTATAAGTGTACTTTTTCTTTTCTTTACTTTAGTGCTCACTTCACAGCTAACAAGTTAAAGGCACTTTTTAAAGTATATTGCAATGGAAGAGAAGCTTTTCAATAAACTGGCAAACGCTCCTTTTTTGAATGAGTATGTTTATTTTATCATACTTTGCCTATATACTATCAAGTAAATAGGACAAATATTAGAAAGAGCAATACAGATTTTATTAAAGAAGCAGCCTGTAAAGATTTATAGTTTGAGTTGAAAACACCAAACCTTACACTTGACTAAAAAAAAAAAACTTTTAAAGAATCAAGCATGTTTTTCTGTTGAATTGGTGAAGGTAATCTCATACTTCTCTCTTGTGCAATTTTTTTTTTTATGTGAGAAAAAAATACTTGCAATAGCACTTGGATAATCAAAAAAATTTCTAAAACCTCAGAAATTCAAAATCTTCCTCAAGGAAACAAGCAATATTAGAGATTTTTCAAAGGCTTACCTTAAAACATTGAGGAAAACTTTCATTTTTATTCAGCTTTAAGAATTTTTTATATTTTTTTAAACATCAGTTCAATGCAAATGGCCTTAGAAATCAATCAGCAAAATTAATATTTATTTTTATTTCATTTTGATGAAAGCATACACGTCTGGGAGATTCAGAAGCAAAATGTCATGAGATGCCTTTGGAGACATTTTTATTCAAATTTGAGATCTATATTGCTTCCTTCCCCACCTGTAAACTTGCCTGACCCCACTTGCACAGAAGAAATGCGTTCCCTTCAGCTATCTAAGTAAGATAAATATTTGAACAGTGGTGTTTTCAGAAGAGTGAACACAAAGATGTTATAGGAATGACTGTGGAGAATGGCAGAGGTTGATAGGCCACAGGACAGAGTACAGAGCTGCATGTAAAGTATGGTGAAAAATAATAATAGAGATAATACTGATTTTCCTGAGTATCCAGGTAATCTTGCAATACTGTTGCCAATAAAAGAAATTTTTTCTTGAAATAATGAAAAGTCTCCAGTTTGAATAAACCTTAGCACACCATCTGGCAATCTTGATATTTTAACATCTTTCTCACATTTTTTTTTGCAATTGACAAAATAGGACTTTGCAAATTACAAGAGAGCCAGAAAACATAAATTATGCCCTAATCATGCCTTTGCATTCTACTTGGTATCACTGTCTGTGCCCTACATTTTCCTGCTCTCTTGCTGATGGTGTGTGCAGCCCTATTCCAAACCACAGTTTTAAAGATCAAATTTCACTATACTGCTAATTTCCCTATTTAATCCCACATGGTGGGAAGCAAAGAGTTGCAAGTATTAGAAGATGGAGAACCACACAGATAGGCACAAAAATCAGACTTTAAGATGGTGCTTTGTTTTTTGCATGTTGTCACTTTGGAAATACTCTTTTTTTTTTCTTTCTCAAACAGATGGCAAAAGTTGAAGATAATGTTCATGACATTAAACTCACACAAGTAAGGTCTGATACAGCTGCATTAAATCACCTAATGCCTCTTTTTGATCACATTTTGTGTGCTGCTGATGACTATTTCCAGGCACACAGACTCACTGGAAAAAAGTTATGCATTTTAAGACTATACTGTATTAGTAGGTTAGAACTGCCAACTAAACCTTCCTAAGTTATATTTCATAGTAACAGGGCAACTCAGGAGCGTTCTACAGTGTTTATGGGTTCTCTTCTAGTGTGTTGGTCTGCTCGCAGCCTGCTGAGCATCTTTGTATTCTGCTGGAATAGTAAAAAAGGAAAAAGATTGAGCCCTTATGCACAATAGCTTATTTGGAAGCATAATTTCACAATTTTTGTTCCTGTTTAAAATACAGACAAAATATGTCAGATTTGTCTCTGTATAGTGTAAATCTTTAAAAAAAAAGTCAAAACACACAATACCCTACCTTATGCTTAATATATCAATCAGGTTTCAAGCAGAACAGATTTTAAAAAACAAAAGCAATAAACAAAACAAGCAAAAAACCCAAACAAGCAAACAAACAACATCAAAACCAAAACAAAAAGAAACCCAATGCAACGAACAACAAACATGCCAATAGAAAATTAAAATGTACAGATATGTGTCCTGGTTTGAAAGGAAGCGAGTTTTTTAAGGAAGTTATAGTCAAACCAATCAGTGGTCAGATTGAATATTGACACCTGGTATGACCACTGAAGAGATTTGTCACCTCTGAGAACATCGGGAGATAAAGGAGAGAATCCCAGAGGAACTTCCTTTTGTGTTCCGGTCGTTGAAGGGAGCAGATGTCCTCCCCCGCCCAGCCTGAGGCCTGAAGCCTGGGGCCTGGGCCTGGGTGGGGGAGGGGGAGATGGTTTTCTGTGCCCCCCCCCCCCTCCATCCCCAGAGAGAGAGACTGTGCTGGCCGAGGAGCGGAGGCCGGGGAGGGGGGAGGTTTCCGGCCCTGGGAGTCCTGGAGCTGCTTTGAGGCTTCCCGACGGCAGTAGAGCCTAAAATTTTTACCCTTCCTTGGGAAAAGAAAGCTTTATGAAACATTA
>WEIT01020467.1:1313-14860 GCA_013389985.1 Dryoscopus gambensis | reverse complement strand
GGACCACACCTACCACTCCAGGAGAACTGCAGCCACCATTTGATTGAACTTCTGCCAAACCCCCTGACTGTCAGGGGGTCAGGTTTGTACCCTGACTCTGTTAGTGGGTTGTTTTTTTGTACTACTACATTTATTTTATTTTTCCTATTAAATTGTATTTCTGATTCAAAGTCTCTCACTAGTTTGCTTTCAAACTAGAACAAGTGCCCACTGGCCTCTGAAGAGACAGGTACCTTCCCACCATTTGGGCCATGGAGAGGGAGGGCACCTCCCATCCTGCCCATAACCATGCAAGGGGGTTCCAGTTTGAAATCTCTTATCCTCACCAGAGTGCTAAGTACATTAACCCCCTTCCTTGCCACCTTTGCCAGTTTACCCAAAATTTCTGTATCCCTGCTTAACTTTTCCCTTTGGCAGTACCAGTGCCTCATTTTTCTCTTAAAAGTGTGGTGCGTGATTCTGATTTCACAGAGCTCAGCTGTGGATCATTTTAGACTTAGACTGAACAGAACAGGGTTTCATGGTGAAGTCGTTTTCAGGCACCCAAGGATGCAGTCTCCTTCTAGAAGACAAGGCACACACCCAGAAAAATCTCATGTCTCCATCAAGTGAGTGTGTTATTACTAATGTTTTCTCTTTAGTCAGCTTGCCAGAGCTCTCTGTCTTAATCAGTATGTATTAGACTCCTCTCTAGAGACGCCTGGGACACTGCTGCCTCAGCATGTTCACTATATACAAATACACTGCACAAAGCAGGCTGCAAGAATGGAGGGGGGCTACAGGCTTGTAGGCTGCCCTTTGAAAATTTCAAAGGGGACAAGTGCAGTCCTGGCAGGAAGTTTGCCCTTATTGCTTGTTTTTCTGACACTCAGTCACAGTTTTGGCCTTTGTAGGATTGCCATCTCACACTCAGGACAAATCCCAGTTTCATGACTGTCTAACAAAGGTGGTGTTCTGATCCCAAACATCAGCTGAACTACAATGTTTCACTTCAAAAAAAAGTAGTACCTTTTGGAAATGTACCCAGAGAGAGGTTTAATTTCCAGAACTGCTGAACTTCAAGCAAAATCTGTTTCAGTGAAGAAGAAACTTCTCTTCAGTCATGTGCAAGGGTTCTATGGCAAGATGTTAGGAGCACAAGTGGAACACAGAAATATGTGATAAAATAAGAATATTTTGTGGATTAGTTCCAAGATGGTTATCTGCAGTTACAGCTACTTAAGTTTTGTCACTATAAATTGCAAACATGATACAACTATGGAGCAACATATTCAGGTAGATAGAGCCTAATATGTGTGGGGGGGAAAGGAATTAAAAATAAAAAGAACATTTCCACAATTAACTTTTCAAATACCTTTCCTGAAAAGATGAGTGTATCAGTGTGGAAATAATATGTCATAACATGTTCAAAAATTAAATTTACTATTCAAGAAAAAACTAATCTTCCAACAACAAAATTGACAAATCAAAGGTCCTTATAAATACATTTACATTAGAAATGCTTGTCAGTGATTAGTTTCTTTTTAGAAACCATAATCCTTTTCCAAATGAAATATTACCTCTATTATAAAAAGTGCATGTAGGCCATAGAGTTTCTGTAGTATCTTAAATATTCATCAGAGTATGTTTGCATATATGAACTACGACTTCCTCTCCAAAGTAGTTCAAGCTGGTTTTTTTAATTGGAGATTTAAGATTGAAAATCTTTTCTTTCCTAATATTTTCAGGGAAATAGGTCCCCTATTTTAAGACAGTATCACAATATTACGTAATTAATTTTGATGTGAGGGCACATAGACACATTTGACTGTCCATATTGATACTTAACTGTTCACATGGACATTCTTCTTGCAAGCAAAAAAAATAGGTTTTTTCACTGTTTCACTTTGCTGGCAGCTTCTGCAACAGGCTTTTTTTTAACTAGGCCCAAGTGAAAACAGACTCTGCAAACTCCTTCTCCAAAATAGTTGTGTTGTTACCATAAATGCCAGGATACATTCACTACATAGTATATGAAACACAGTAACCTCAGAAATCTCCATAAAAATACATTTGTCTGCTAAAGAATTAATTCTATTCTCTGTCCCATCTAACTACTTAAATCAAGGAAACAAGTGTCCAAAGTAACCTTTAAAGAAAGAACCAGGAAGTAGAACTGAAAATTGAAGTTGAAAAGATTCAAAGAGGAGTAAGAAAGGCCCTTAACAGACTATGGAAAATAAGCAGGAGCATTTCATGTAATGGGAAAGAAAACATCAAATTTTTCAGAAGAAAAATCTATGCAAAAAAGCAGCCTTAAAAAAATTAAATAGGAAGAGAGCGTCATATTTCAGAAATACGACATTCAGCAAAAGTAAAAATCAAATTTATTTTCCTCTGAGATACCAACATTTAGGAAAAAAACCCAACTAGTTTTAAAAGTTGGTGCAGACATTTTTATTAAGAAGTAGAAAGGGAGGTACTTGAATAGAAAGACCAAATAGTGAGAAATCTTTGACAAGCCTTAGACTTCAAAGTGAAACGTATTGGAAACAGGCAGACAGAACTGTAAAATAACCAGCTTCAAATATAGCACCTGCTCAACCTTTATCCACAAATACAGAGCAGACCTAGGGAAGGTATACGTCTGCAGCTGGACAGCAATTTCAAAATCTTTCTGCATCCAGTCTGATTACTCTGTGTATGGCTAGTGAGAAAAAAACCTCATGATATTGCTGAATTCACAGCAGAATTAGCAATGCTCATTGAGGGAAACCACTTTCCATGGGATTTGTCTATATTTAAGGCAATTCATGGTTATGAGTTGGCCAGGCCCCACTTTTAAACAAAGAATGAGAAAACAAAAAGTTGTTTTAATCTGAAGAGACAAAGAATATGAAAGAGCTGGCATATTCTCTATTAGTTTTCCTTTGAACTTGCAAGAGAACAAGCTGCAGTTATCCATCTGGGAGTGGACTTTCAGGTACCAGGTAGAAAAGAAAGTAATTTTGAAAAGCTGTGGATTTCTCTGCTGAATGCTTTTGGTTCACAGGAGAAGATAAATGGTTTGTAAAGTTGAAAAGACACAAACCACTTCTTTTTTATGAGAAAATAAGAAGATTAGCAAATTAGTTGTTAAAAAGAAACTAGAAGGCCTTTATGTACATCATTATTCACTACCTAACACATACTTCTACAAAAAAGTAGAGCTGCAGTTGAACTTAGTTTCAACTGGTGCTGCCAGTTTGCTGGGCTTGATATTAATCTAAACAAACAAACAAACAAACAAAGGCAGCTTATCAATTTTGAGCAAAAATTTCTCCCAATGAAACATAGAATGTAAAGTAGGATTAGAGATACATCTCGGTTTAGTCAACCAAAGTATTAAGTATACAAGTACTTTACATATCAGGTACCTGTCCTTTTAGAGGATTCTCTTGTTCTCTGATTGGCATCCCCCAGGCTAAGTTCTTGTAAGAGGTTTTAACAGTTCAGATAAAGGAAACTTTATCAGAAGTCACACTATAACCAAATTTCCAGAGATTTTTTTTGCCATTGTATTTTAATGTAGCATGCAAGGCAAGTTACTGGAGGGGAAATATTGATAAAGAAATAGAACTTGTTTGCCAAACAAATAACAGTTTTGTAATTTTTCTCTTGACAGTAAAAATGTCAAGAGAAAATCTTGCACTGGTCACTGCAAAGCCCCTTTGTAGAACAGGGGGATAAATAATTTGACTGGCAAGGGATTCTGGAAAGGAACTCTAGAAGACCTCTCATCCAACCCCCACTCAAGTCAAGACTAATATAAAGCAGCTTCCATAGGACACTCCAGTAAATTTTGATTTCTTTCCCCAAGGACTGAGTTTCTACCCAAGGTGAAAGATTCCTCAACCTCTTTAGGTAATGTTTTCCAGCTTTTGACCATATTCATGGTCGTACTCTTACACCATGGTGTAAGAAAAAAATAAATCCTACTATTGACTGAAGTTTGCCAAATTTTAATTTGTGTCTGTTACCTCCTATCCTACCAAAAGGTACCCTAGAAATATCTGTCTCTGTCTTCTCTACCCTGAATGTGCATTAGAAAGCAATAAGATTCCCTTTTGGTCTTCTTTCCTCAAGACTTGACAAATTCAGCTCCCCCAGCCTCTCTTCTCATGTCCCGAGCTAAAATTCCTGATCTTATGATGGCTGTCAGGCTTGCTCCAGGTTGTCAGTGTTTTCCTTGTACTGTTTTCTTATTCATTACTCTCATTAGAAATAAAAGAGCTTCTTGCACCAAATGGTCTATTAAATTTATCACAGGAATATTTCAACAATAAATTACAAAGAGCTCCAGCTTTGTTAATAAAAAATACCCTCACAAGATAAGTGATTCACTAAGGGAAGAAGAAGAGAGTGAAAGAAAATTCTCAGTTAGTTGATTTCTAATTTTATTTTTATTTCTAATATTATGTGAGGCCGTAGTAGAGCTATGCCATTTATATTGACTGAGGACTTAACCCTCAGACAGATCTAATGCGAATCAGAAGACTACTTTTCAAAGCCAGAAAAGAATCTGGTAGCCAAGCAACCTGTTCATTTTATACCACAGAGGAGAGCTGCGGCCTTCTGCAGGATGCTTCCATCATAACACTGTTATACATGTTTTAGTTCCTACTGAATACAGCATTTTTTTTTTCTGGAAACTGAACCAGCACAACAAATTGCAAAATACTGTATCTAGCTGCAGAGATTCCAGTCTGAACTGAATCTCAAATACTGCTTGAACAGAAACTGTAAACGATCCTAACAAAAAGCCAGAAGCAATGTTTGCAGTGAAGTTGCTGCTCAAATATTTTAGTGAAATAAATATGATTTTATGATCATCTTAGTGAAAAAGTATGATTTGATGATCTTATTTAAAAATAGTCAATCAGTAACAAAAAAAAATTGACAAAGGAAAAAAGAAATTATAGAGATCTTTGTATATTTCCTTTAGGAAAAGAAATACAGTCATTCATTGTCACGGAACATGTTACTGTCACTGTTAGATGTACAAAACATTCTTAGTTTCTCCCTGTAAAGGAATTAAGACAGGCCTGACAAATTCTAGATTTAGGGTACAGAATGAGAGCAGAGTAATGAATACACACCAGCAGTAAAATCATCTGGGTCAAGACAAAATTAAGTCCAGTAGGTTCAGTAATATTGGTCTGAAACTGGTATTTGGGCACAGAAAGACTTAGGTAGCCATGGTTATCAGGCAGGCAAGCAGGAGGCAGGAACGGGCTGCTTCTCTGGACCAGAGACTCAGGCAAGCCAATGGGCTTGGGGAATCCAAGCTCCCCAGAGAGACTCTCCTCTACTGTGGCTGAGCCCCAGACGCACAATCTGGGCTTAGTAAGCATCCTTCTCAACCCACCTCTGCCCCCACACTGTGCTGCTTCTCTCCTTCCTGTGCAAGATGCTGGGACAGCACCTTCAGTGCTCAACCATCACCATGTGGGTCTAAAGCCACACAAGGCATGAAAGCCTGTGCTCACTAAATGGAGCTATGGAGGTACAAGGTGTTGGGTCATAATATGGAGAATTGCTGTATAAAGCAGTACTCATCCCATGATCTATGAAGAGGAAAAAAACATTTCTGAAGATGACAAATGCTCAACTGCCAAAAAATGAGGTTTTATTTTCAACAAATTAAACTTAATTTAGTATCATTTTAACACTTATTATTTTTATATTTTTCAAAGCCTTTTCTACTGGACATGATGGAAGACTTTTATAACATGCCTTCTTACTTTCAGTGGCCAGCTTGAAGAAAGAACTAATCAGTTACTGTCTTCTTGAGAAAAATAAAAGACAAGACAGAGTCTGAAATTTCACAATTCCCTTTGAAATTTTACACAAAAGAATAATTTCAAACCATTTTTTAAATGTGACCTCAGAAGACAGGCACCTGAAAGTGGGCCTTTTTTCAAGATTGGCCAAAGACACTGTTACGAAGCACATGCAGAGAAGTCCATCTGTTCCCAACAACTGCACTTACATCAGGTGCTCTCCTCGCAGCCATTCACATAGAGACTCGCCATTCAGGCGGCCCTTTAAAGATGGAAATAGTATTCAGTTACCTTTTAAAATTGTAACTATTACTACAAGATAATGGGGTTCTCACAGCAATTTCAAGCAGGACATTGCTTTAGACCGGAGAGGTCAATCTCCTGTTTGATCCTGGGTCTGGCCCTTTCTCTGTACTTAGCAGAAGATCACTTATTTTATCCCATTTGGTCCTTTGGAGCCAGAGGACAGCACATAATATGTCTCCAAATACCAGACTGAGAATTCCAACCAGAAGGATACTGAAGAAGAGACAAACTGGCCTAATCTCCACATCACTCAGTGATCATTCAGTGTATATGAAACCATCGAGCTCATGTTTTGAGGAGGCTATTGCTATTTCCACATGACGTGCCTGAGGAAAGCCTATGTCCTCCAGCTGAAAAAGGACCCTCATTCCTTTGGACTTTGAGCTACCCTTGTGAGGATTATGATACAGACTGCTAAATTCTTTTTTGACCAGTGTGTTTTTGAGAAAACACAGAGGCACAGCCCTGCCCACGTAGCACACATAAAAATTAATATATCTACCACTTGAGTATCTGCAGCACTAATGAGCATGTAAGGCTTCAGTCCAACATAAGAAGACAGATGTCTTGATATGTGAATTTCAGAGTGTTTAAAAAGTGTTAAGTTTATAGGACACATGTTCCAGTTATTTAAAGTATCTCATTAAGTGTCAAAGTAATTTTGAATTCTGGATTTAAATGTATATAAATTAAAAAAACAAACAAACAAAAAACCCCTGCCAACCCAAACTTACGTTCTTATTTCATAGGGATATAGGTTAAAGAACTAGAAAATGTTCTAACATCTAGTCCATATCTATTGCAAAAATTGCTAAGGGTTGTGGAGTAGTACAGAGACACAAAGTGACAAGATTCACTTGTTTTCCTTGAATATCACCTTGTATCAGGTGATAGAAACAAGGAGACAAAATACCAGACACTGTGGGTCACTGCTGACAAAAATCTCAAAATGTGAAATTACTTTTCGTTTTGTTTTGTTTTAAGCTTTCCTCAAAAGTTATCTAGAAAATCCCATCATAATTTTTGGTATTTAAATTGATATTTACCCTATGTACTATCCACTTCCCATTATTTGGAAATCACATTTCAGTACCTACATTTCAGCAACAGAAAGCCAAACTTTTCCTTTCATAACAGAGGCTCACTATTCTTCAGATCATCTCCAAAGCCCTTTCTAGCTCCAGTTAAGCAGTGTGTGTGACAGAAACACGCCCAAAAAATCTTGATAAAGTCTCAGTAGCTTCTATATTACTAAAAACTCCTCATCTGATACATACTAAAATTACACTTACCTTTTTCCTTAACATATCATTTTGGTTTCTCATTCATTCTGTCATTGCCTCCTACTTCTTAAGTCTTTCTTCTCCTGTAGTTATTTCTGTCCTTAAAGACTAATAACAGGAACAACACAACCTTGGGCCTTTGCCCTAGTGAATATAATTGTATTTCTATTACTCTCTCCTCCAGGTGACCCTATTCTGCTATACGTTATTCTGATCCTCCTCTCTACTGAGGAGCACTCAAAGCTTTGTGTTATAAATAATGCTCTCTTACTTTGTGCTCCAAGGTCCTTAATGAAATTAAATATTAAATTAAAACTCTCTTCAGATTCATCTCTTCCTTTTCAAATAATTGCCAAGCTGCTTTTGAAGATTTCATCCAAGGACGTAAACAAGTATTTCTTTGGTACAAATTAATTTCAAGAACTGCAAAAGATTGTGGCATTTTAGAGTAACACCATAAATGCTGCAGAAAAAAATTACATTACTGGAAATGCATTTTTAAGAGATGCAATTAAATTCCTTATCAAGGAGTTTAGCACCATAACAATCACTTTTAAATACAGAAATTAAGGGAGTAGGTATAGGTGGGAGACAAAATACCTTGGAATGTCATGACCTGACCTCCACACACACAAAAGGACAGAACAATGCTGAGGTGTCATCCGTATATTTCCATGAGAAAAGAAAACTACTGGAAGGAACCACTAGGCTTTTTTCTGGCAGAACTCTTGTATTAGAAGACACAGAAATTTATCCAAACCCCAAATATATCCCTTTGCATGACCACTAAGTGGAAGGTCTAAGCACCAAATTCACCTCTAACATCGCTCCTACAGGTACTGAAACACGAGAGCAATCATTCCCCAGTTGCTTCACTCTACCACAAGATACTGACTCCAGTAATAGAGCACAAGGGATTTCCAGCTTCCCTGATCAGCACATGCAGAGTGCGGTTCCCCTTCCGCTCTGGCAGCGCTGAATCCTCCCATGTCCTTGTGCAACTCACAGCCACATGAATGTTGTACTAACAAGGAATACAATCACTTGTATGTCCCTGGGATGTAGGTACTACTTCCCTGCCCTAAGTAAACCTCTTCCCCATGCTATACTTCCCCATGCTGTAAGTTTTGTCAACTGAAATCAGAGGCAAGCAAAGAATTATGAAAGAACCCTGCACCACCTTTAGAAACAGAATATTCTCTCTTCCATTGAAGCTAACGAGAGAACCAGCAGCAGCTCCAGAGTCTCTGGGGTGATGTGAGCTCCCCTCAGCAAGAGATTCTCCCCACCTCACCTTTGAGGCTGACACAGTTTAGACATTATCTATAATGTAAAAAAATCAGTTATTCACTTACCATGATTAAACCCCAGTTACCAATGAAAGAACAAAAAAAATCCAACCCCACCATTAGCCCCCTGAAAAAAAAGGGGACATGGGGCAATTAGGTGTTTTCTTGGGAATGTCAATTAAGGGATGAAATATTCAAGACATTTAAGAACCATCTGGACACAATCCTGTGCAATGTGCTTTAGGATGACTCTGCTTAAGCATAGAGTTTGCACCAGATGACCCATTGTGGTCCCTTCCAACCTGACCCCTTCTGTGGTTCTGTGAACTCCAGATTTTTCTCTCAAGGTGGCACACACAGGTCTTTCTCCACAGAGAGATCGCAGTATTCCTGATCAACTTTAATCTTTAGTTATGATTTCATTCCGTGTGCTCTGCAGAGCAGCTTGTTAAAAGAAAAGTTAAAAATAACTGAACTCTGCATTATGTCCTTATCATCTATTAATACCAACTCTCTCATGAAAACGTTTCTTCCCATTGCAATCAGACTAAAAGAGAGATTGACGTGTCTTGCATTCCATTTAGTGTGTATAATCAGTATAGTATTAGGCACAGAAAAATTCTAGTGTTGATTTTTGAAATATAAATGAGTAGAACAGGGAAGAACAATTTTCAAGGAGTTTCAAACCATAAAAATAATTTTTATATGCCTGAAAAAAAATTAATGAAAACGTGTTTGCAAGTGAAAACTGCTGGATCATTCTATGTCTCCTGTATCACAACAGTCGGAGGAATGGACATACGATTCAAGAACAGTGTTTTTCTATCTCTCCCTCTTTTAATTCTTGGTCTTGAATAAACCATGTGAAGGGACTATAATACTGATGACCAGAGAAATACACAACTATAACTATGCAAGGACAACTGATCAAGTAAATAACCAGTTGTTTAAACAGAAATAAAAGTGAGTATGAAACCCACAGCAAAATCTAAGTGAAGGCACAGGACCTGGTAAGAGAATGGCAAAAATGAGGACAAATAAGCCTGAGACTCACTGGCAGCCTACTACCAGAAAAAAACCCAAAAGGTAAAACATGGATGAGGAAAGCAGGAGGTGGGGAAATTCATATCTAGCCACAAGAATTTAATGACAGATGTAGATCTTGAGAGAAAAAAAAAATAGAACATGAATTAATCTAATGAGTTCATTTTAAATGCACAGTAACAGAAAAAATGTCTTAGGAAACAGAATTTGGACATAGATATTGTTCAAATGGTAATTATTGCAGTTCTGAAAACATTCTTGTTCCTACTGTCATCTCAGAAGTACCCATCAACTTCGTATTTAGGCCACAAAATACAACAAAGACTATGGAGTAAAACAGGAGGTAGGCAGGAAAATGAAGGGTGTTGCCCTGCCCTAAAAGATTAAAGTATTTCCAACAGACTCATCATTTCAATATATTATCTCTCACAGTGCAAGTTTTAGAAAACTTCCGGGAAGACATTTTCCAGCTGTCATCACTGACAAATCAGAGAGAAATAAAAAGAAGAAAACACCACCCACTTTCACACAAACACATTTCAGTTGGGTAAATTAAACTGCAATACAGGTGATAGGAGGGTGTTCCCCACCCTCCATTCTGTGTATGCATTTCAAGATAAAAGTAACAGGCATGCACTATCATTAATCTGAAAAGAAATCAGTCATCACAAAAGATTAGACAGCTAAATTATATTGAAACATAGAACAGATGTATGGTGGTGTAAGTCTGTAATACTAAAAGCGTGGATAAGATCTGTTTATATCTAAAAAAATTAGGGGATAAAATTTTAAGAACACCTTTTCTTTCTATATTTGGCCCTTTTTTTTTAAAAGAAAAGTTAAGTTATAATTTTTTTCTTCAAACTCCTATGCCCTAAGAGGACAAAAGAACATGATGGTACAGACTGAAGTGAGAGTGCACTCCATTTTNAAAGAATCAGGAAAAGCTTTTGAATGCCTAAATAAAGATAGGGCAAGTAGACACAGGTCAAAGAGCCATGTGTCAATCTGAAGGTAATTCTTTCCATGTTCACCATTTATGTTTTGAGTGCAGACTTCCTTTAGCTTTACATAAAATGCAACTCTTCTGATCCACCATTGGCTTCTGGTTGCTAGAGGGCATCTTTGAAGCACTGCCAATCCAACTGGTGGTATTTCTTTTGCACAACAAATTTTGAGTAAAACAAAATAAAAGTGCTGCATCAATTGCATTTCATCAGTGAGTCAGTACAAATTCTCTTGTGATTCCAACTGGTCATTAAATAAAGGATCAATCAATGAAACATCTACAAAAATTACTGGCACCAACAGGAGTCCCAGCAACTTCACCGCATAGGAATTGTCCCAGAGAAGATAACTTAGGGCCGGGTTGCTAAATTATGAACCAGACATCTAGAGACATTTAGCCTCTATTTCTGAGTCTTACACTGACTCATAGCCTGACAGCAGGTGGGTTACAATTGCCTCACTGTGCCCTGAAAACAGAGAAAACTTATTTCCCCAGCCTCCAACAATTCTCTGAAAATGAATGGGCAACACAAATTAAATTTTTGAAGTACAGTGGTCCAAATATTTCTGACAGTCAGTTAATCCAAAAGAGCAATGGTAGAGTTGGTATTCCTCTTACACTAACACAATTAGAAACATCATTGGAAAGAGAGACTGGAGATGAAATTAAACGGCATTTCTTGATTAAAATAAATGTATAAATCTGCCTAAATTGAATTTACATATCAAGTATAGTAAACATTAATTTTTTTTCCCTAACAGTATTTGCTTTCCAAAATTCTCTCTCCCCTTTTTGCATTCCTGCTGTTGCAAAACGGCTTTAGATTTTATAGGTATTATCGCAGTTATAAAAAAAAAACTTCTGACTAGACCAACCTGAGTGGCTTCTCTAAAAACTAAATGAACGTATGTGCTACTGCCTGTTCCTCACAGGCTTTCGTTGGCATACTCAAACCTCAGCTCTTTTGGGGACAAAATTGTCACTATGTGTAGTTCAAACATGCAGATATTTATAAACACAAAATATGACTCACCAGTTAAGTAGAGCAGATATTATACCCTTATAAAACATTTTTAGGCCAAACAGATGTCAGGAATCACTGGATGATCTTAACCGATTTGTTTGGGTTTGAGTTTGGTGGGTTTTTCTTTGTTTTGTTCATTTTGCTGGGTTTTTTTAAGGATGGAAACAAGACATAAGTCATTTCTTACATTTCACATTAGATTAAAAATAAAATCATTAAGCAGAAAACATAAGTCAGGGAACTTAAAATAAAAAGTTAAATTGGTGCTTGTAAACTCACTGGGTTTTTTACAGATATTGATTTTATTCTGGTTTTGATGTTGTGTGTGTCTGTCTGATATCATTTATAATGGTGGTCAAGTTATATGATTTACAGAGAAAAGGCTTTCTGATTGATATGTCTGGAAACGATGACTTATTTTGATGTCAGTTAAATATCTGATCTCCAAATACACTCAGATTTCAAAAGTCTAAGTTCAGATTCAGGACTGAATTGATGGATGTCTTTGGCAGCACCTCCAATTCTGTTTCATGAGCCAGTGTAAGAAATGAGATAATTTTGATTACATGCTAGGAGAAAGAAGCTTGAAAAAGACACTTAATGGAACTAGAAAGATAGAAATGGTCTGGCATAACTTGCTAAAAATAAACCAAATATTAATAAAAGTAAAAATAATCAGAACATTCACACATAGTTTTAATATTTATTAAAATCCTCTGGCAACACATTAACTGCTTTTTTAATTTTAGTAATAGCCTGTCTTGATTGAAAGATGTAGGCATTTTTCTAATAGACTGAAATGTTTTAACAGTTCTGTTACAACTCAGAGAGCATCTATCTAACCCCTGCTGAATTCTCCTCTCTGCCTCACTGACTGGAGATCAAGAGTGAAGTGCTGATTCTCTGTGCTAAACCTTGAAGTTCAAAGATCTGTGCTTTTCTGCTGTTTCCATAAAAAGAAGAGAGGCTGATATTTTCTCTCTTGGTGTCTACTCCGATGGGTGTGATATCACCACTCATTCAACAGGACCAGAAAGGTAGTAAAGCAAAAAACCCCCACTTCTGGGACTCAGATTGCATCTTTAATTTTTGCTCTCAAAGATCAGGATTTGTCTTTTTCCCTGAACTGACAGAGACTGAAATACCCTGTGTGGACTGTGATACAAGGTTGTCCCAAAAAATGAACCTTGGCCCAGAAAAAAATCCTTTTGGCAAGGTCTCCCATGAAGAACCTCTTGGCATGTTCCTTGGATCTAGAGGTATAAGATCTTCTTCAACGCTAAGATAATAGCAATGAATTCTTTTCCAGGTCAATCTTAACTAGCTCACTTAAGAGATGGCAGATGGAGAGCAATATATCACTTGTAGTGATCACAGTCCTCTACTGTTTGCCCTTCTGGTGAGTGTCCAAAATCTCTCCATTCCAGAAAAATGATCCGCACAGTAGCCAATTGCAAAAGCCTTTTTTGAAGAGATGCATCACTGAGGATCACAGAACCAAGTCTTTGAGTCTTGTAGCTTTGTTATCATTTGCACACTGGAAAACATAGCTTTAAACCAATGATGCTTCAAAATCACCATCTACATTTGCAGACAGCTACACAGCTTCTTTTCATAGCTTGTCTCTTACTGCTCCTCTGTTGGTTTTTTGTGTTTGTTTTGTTTTAAATGTTATTCTGTAAATGGGAACATCTTTGATGTCAGAATCTTCAACCTACCAAGTTTTTACATCTTAAAAATCAATAGCACTTTGTTAAGTGTTACTTTGAGCAGAGATTCCAGTTCTCTACA
>WEIT01020466.1:130228-148628 GCA_013389985.1 Dryoscopus gambensis | reverse complement strand
AAAACACACGAGGAAACACCGTCCCGGGGACGATGGATGAGGCACGGCAGGAATTAATGATCCGCTGGGGCCGTTCCCGAAGGCGAAGGGGAAGAGCAGCGGGAGCGGTGGATGGAGCGGGGGCGGAGCGGGCAGCTCCAGCCCCACGGGAGCAGCCCGTGCCCACCGCGGGCTGCCACCCCCTGCCACCCACAGCTCCCACACCCCTGAAGCTGCCGCGCCCCTTCCTCTGAGGAGAGCAGCAAATCCTTACCCAGGTGTTTGGCGCTGTCCCCGCCGGGCAGCACCGGACCCCCCCCCGTGTCCCCCCACCCGCTGCTCGTGCCCCCAGCCCGGGGTCCTACCTGCAGCTCCTTGTCCGAGTACTTCTGCGGGTTCTTGCTGCCCTGGCTCTTCTTGCGAAGTTTCTTCAGCTCTGCCTGGCACTTGTCGAGGGAGTCCCCCTTGCTCCTCTGCTCCGTCTGGTATTTCTTCAGCGCAGCCTGGACGCGACAGGAGAAAGCCCTGAGCCTTGGCCACAGCTCCTGCTGCCAAGGGGTGACAGAAGCAAGCAGAGCCCCTGGAAAAGTGGGGTCCCCGAGGCCCAGAGAGCAAACGGGACCGGGCTGCCCTGTGCGTGGTGACGCGTGTGGCACCGGGGACCCATCTGTGACCGGGGCGGGGGCTGCGGCAGGACCCGGCGTCCCCGAGCAGGGAGCAGGCGACGGGGGACACCCGGGGGCACCCGAGCCCAGGGCTGTGCCAGACTCACACACACAAAACTCACACTCAGGTACCGGGAGTCCAGCTCCACCTTCTGCTCCAGCTGCGTCAGGAGCTCGTTGTGGAAGGACTTGAGCTGCAGGGAGAAAGAAAATACACGGTGCTTGCGGAGGGCCGGCAGAGCCTGCCTGGGGAGCAGCAGGTGGCACCGGGGGTGGCACCGGAGCAGGGCTGCACAGGCTGAGAGCAGCGAGGGACAGACTCAGAGAGGGCCCAGCAGGGCAGAAGAGGATGCCCAAGCAATGCAGACCCTTTGGAGCTCAGCAAATCCATGTCAGAGGGGGCTGGCGTCATCTGGACGAGGCACAGAAAAGCATTTTGCACCGACAGAGACCCCGGCACGCCGGGCTGGGCACTCACCATCTCCTCCAGCTGGTTCTGGATCTGCCTGTGCACCTCTGCCATCTGGAAGAGCACGTCCCCTGCAGAGACGAGACACAGGGAGGGGTTTGAGGCACCGAGCTCGGGGGACATGCAGGGGCTGGGGCAGGCAGCACCCTGCTGGCAGGGAGGGGTCCCCCATCAGACCCAGGGGGCTCCTGGAGTGCCCCCCGTGCCCACCTTTGGGGAGCTGCAGTGAGACAGTGCTCACCTGAGACACCGGGACAAACAGGGAAACCCTGAGCAGCAGGAAGGGCAACAAGGACCCAGCAGGAGCCCAGCACCAGGGGCAGCCCTCGTCCCGCAGGGACAGACAGACACAGCCCTGGCACTCGGTGCAGGTCACGGGACACGGGGCTGAGCCCTGGGCTGGTGTTTGGCCACAGGGGCAGAGCCAGGGATGGGCAGCAAGGGCAGAGCCAGGGCTGCCACAGCCACCGGCGCCGTGGGCCGAGGAATCCCACTGCAGCCGAGCAATCCCAGCTCTGTTCTGCCACTTCCTTTAATTCTCCTTCTCCAGCCCCACACCCAGGGCTGTTCCTGGAGGAAGGGCTGTGGCCTGGCTCAGCAGAAGCCCCAGCGTGGCTGGAGCCAGACACACACTCGGGAGCATCTTTTAGGAACGGAGCCAGCGCCAAGAGCCCTGTCCTGGATCAGAGCGAGCCCTGGGGACAGCGCAGCTGTGTCAGCTCTTTTCAGGGCTGAGTTTGGAAGCTTTTCCTTCCAGCACGGCAGGCTGCAGCTTCCCAAGAGGCTCCCAACCTCTGGGGAGCCGTTTGCAAATGAAAGGCAGCATCTCACTGGGGCAAGGGAACAAGTGGGACCCTCACCCAGCACAGCTGGTGCCAGCCCCCGCTCCAGCCTGTCCCTCCACGTCCCTGGGCACATGGGCCACGTGCCAGCCGAGTGTCAACACCCCCAGCTGACCAGGAACAACCTGCCTCAACATTTCTTTGCTCTCCTGGCTGGAGCAGTTTGTACTTTGCACCACGCACTCTGTCTCAAACCCTTCTGCAAACACTAAAATCCGATCCCTTGGCAGGCACCGGCCCCTCCGCCGACAGAACCGGCTGTGGCACCGGCTGTGGCACCGGCTGTGGCACCGGCTGTGGCACGGGCCCTCCGTGCCCCCTGAGAGAGCGGCGATGCCCAGAGCACCCCCACAAAGAGAGAGGTGACCAGATGGCAGAGCTGTGGCTCTGCTCCTTCCCCGTGAGGAAAACCGAGACTTCCACGGAGCCGGCCGTGACTTTCCCAGCCGCTTCTGCAGGTGCTGAGCCAAGGGGAGCGCTCGCAGCCGGCCACCACACACGTCTGCAGTGTCACACGGGAGCACGGAGGTGCAGGCAAGGCCAGGAAATGGCTCCTGCTTGGGCTGGGACAGCTCGGTGGTGGGAAGTGCCTGAATTCCCACTGCAAGGAGGCCCCCGCGTCACTCCGAGGTGGCTTTGTCAGGGGGCATCAGTGCTAGGGTGGCTCTCTCATTATTCCCAAAGCTTGCACCACCCCCTGTCCCTCTCCCTTCCCGTCTGGCTGGAGTGGAAATCCCGGGAGCGCCAGTGGGGGCTGGCTGAGGGCTCTGGCCACCATCCCTGAGCTCCTGACCCACCCGAGAGCGGGCGCTGGGGCACCCAGAAATAACATCCAGTCCCCAAATCCAGCCCTGGGTGCCCCTGCACCGGAACAAGAGGGCTCTGCCCCCCTCCCACATTCCTCTCCCAGGGAACCGGCCGGTTCCCAGCAGCCAGGGCGGCTCGTGGTGCATCTCTCAGCACTGATATCCATCTTTTGGGTTCGACTTTCTCCTCCACCACCACCCCCTCGGCTCCTATCAGGGCGTTCCAGCCCCACATCAAAGCCGGCAGCGCACGGAGCCCTTCCCACAGCACAGCCTCACTGCGTGCCAGCCTGCTGAGGGGACACTGCTGTCCCAGCCGTGCTCAGCCCAGCACCACGAGCCCAAGGTGAGCCCCTAGAGCAGCGGGGACGGCGCAGGAAGGCAGCTGGACGCCTGCCCGGAGCCTCATGAGCTTCCTCCGGAGCCTCTCCCCAGCTGAAGGAACCAGCTCCAGGCTTCCCATGGCCCCTGCCACCACTGGAAGCCCAGCTGGGCAGCCAGGTTTGAACTGAGTCCCCTAAAAGCAGCAGCAGCAGCACGGCGTGAATTCCCACGGAGCACCTCTGACACCCCGACACCCGCACGCCCTGAGCTGCTCCACGAGAACCTACAGACCACGCGAGGCTGCAGCAGACACCTCGCCCCAAACCCTCCCAGAGCTGCAGGGACGAGGTTAGACCGTGACTAAGGGATACCACGGCAGCTGGAAAGGCTAAATACTCCAAAATCTGGCCGGGAAGAGAATCTGTGGCACTGTGCCAGGGGTACCCCGGTGGGATGCTGGGGGGAGCACCCCGCGGAGCTCAGCGGCAGGGCCGGGACCGCGGCGCGGGGCACAAGCCCGGGCAGCAGCACGGCCGCCCGCGCCAGCGGCGTTCTGCATCGGCTGCCAGAGGGGTTTGTGAGCCAAACACCTGAACCCCCACCGTGCAGCGGGACAGGAGCTCGGGTCACCGCGTGAGCTGCGCCGGGCTGCCAAAACACACATCCTACGGGTGAAGAACCCCCGGGTGAAGCTTCTCACCCACACCCAGGGGTACAAACACAGCCGGGCGAGGGCAGGAGGCAGAGCCGGGGTTTCTCCCCTCCCCGCAGGCTGCCGAGCACACGGGGAGGAGGAGCTGCTGTTTGCGGCTGACTCACAGTATCGTTCTGGGAGAAGAACTATAGGAGCTATTGTGGGCCCTTCCCTTCCACACCCAGCCCACAACAGGCAAACAGGTTGTTCCACATCCCTCCCGTCCCTGCTGGCACCACGGGAGCCAGCTGCCCCTCCAGAAGGTGAAGCAGTGGGAACCCAGCTCTCAGGGGTTTGCTTTGGAGTTGCCAGAGACTCATGGTTATTTTTTGACCCCCCACTAAAACAGGGTACAGGCCACTTTTAATAAAAACACCAACTATGCATTAGTCAAGGAGCCAGATTGCTCAGAGACAGAACGTGCTGATGCTTGTGCGGGGCTGGAGCAGCCCAGGCTGTCCTGCAAGGACAGCAGGAGACAGTGGCCAGCGGCCAGGGGACCATCTCCCATGGGCCACACCATCACCCACCAGCAGCTGCCGCAGCTCCCGGGGTCAGGGCTTGGGCACATCCCCTAAAACCCAGCCCTGCTCACACAACACCTCGGTGCCGAAGATCTGGTGCAGATTTAAGGCAAACCAAGCGTGGGTAGAGGTGGTGCTTGGGGACATGGGTTTCATGGTGGGCTCAGCCAGCGGCCGGGCTCAGTGATCTCGAGGGCTTTTCGAACCTAAACAACTCCACTGAAAACTTCTGCAGTGTTTTGTGCTCTTCCCTCACACCAGCACAGCCCGAGCCGGGCTCACAGACCCGGCACAGAGCAGCTCCCAAGTGCTGGGGAGGAACAGTTCCAGACCCGGCCGAGGCTCATTCCGTGAGACAGCCGGGAAGATCCGTGCACAGGGGAAGGAGACGAGTGTGGGGAAACAATCAGCTTCTCCACGCTGACTCATCTCTTTCCTCTCCAGCGCGGTTTCGCTCCTGCCAGCCCCAGAGGACGGGGCGATGCGCTCATCATTCACCAGCTCCAGCCCCGCCTGGCACAGCTCAGGGCGTTTTTCATCTGCTTATTAAGAGACCGGGTAAAGGGAAAAGCAGAAGCTTCCCAAGGCGCCCTGGCTTGGGTCCCCAGCTCCCTCAGGCTGGGCAGTTGCCACTGAAGCTTTCACGGGGGATGCATCGGAGACCGGGATGTTCTGTGCCCCCCGCGCTCCCCCTGGATGGGGCCAGTCCTGGATCTGCACCAGGATGCACAGACCCGTGAGCCCCCAGTGCCCAGCTGCCCTGGCAGGAGCTGTGCTGGTGGCACTGGGTTGATTGGCACAGGAGAACACGCTCACACTGCCCAGCCTGGCCGCACACGATCCGATCCCTGGGGCACGCCGGCGGCTCCGGAGGGGAAGCAAACACCTCCGGCTCCTGGAGCTGGCCTCACCCCGCCAAACCCCCCCCTCAGCCCTGCCAAGCTCCCCCCATCGCTGGAGGATGGCAGCAACCAGCCCATGGACACACACGGGAGCCCTCGATTCCCCCGGAAGGAGCGAGCATCCCTGCAGGATCCTCCCCAGGCACAGTGCCGGGGCACGCAGCAGGTGGGAATCCTGGAAGCTGCCACCAGCACCAGGGAAGGTGAAACCCAGACGTTGCACACATCTGCCACACGCTGGGAGCCCCGGCCAGGCCACATGGTCCTCACAGATGCTCATTTACAACCCTCCATCACCACGTACCAAACACAGGTTGGTGAGAACGAGCCTTGGCCGTCTGCTCCTCACTCTGCGCCTCACGGGAGGGACGGAGGCAGCAGAAAAGCCCCGTCCTGAAGCAGCAGAAGGCTGTGAGAGGACTGTCTTGTGTTTCTGCACCCTTGGCAAGCCCATTCCTGCAGCTTCCTTTCTTCCACCAGCACGAAGCTGTCACCCACGAGGTGTCAAGTGCGTTGTTAAGCCCAAATTTAAAGGATCGAGCAAAAAGATTTCGGTTCCCAGCCAGGAGCTCACCTCCGCTGCAGGGACACCCCACCACGCCTCACAGGACAGTATTTCCTGTTCCGTGCCATCCTGGGCACTGCTCGGACTGGCTCCCAGTGCACACCAGCAGCTCCAAACCACACCCAGCCACCGGCAGCTCCAGCAGTGCCCGATCCCACCCGGAGCTCCGCGCCGACCTCTGGCACCTGCGGGATCTGTATCCGCACCTCTGCTGCTGCAGGAAGCACCGACCCAAAACACCCACAAATCCAATTAACACATTAATCCCTGCTCCCAGAGGATGCGGCGCAGCACAAAGCTCCGGGACAGAGCCCGGAGCTGCAGGGCAGAGCCTGAACTCAGGGATGCCCCTGGGTCCCTGGAAGCGTCCAGGGTCAGGCCGGATGGGGCTTGGAGCAAGCTGGGATAGGGGAAGGTGTCCCTGCCCATGGCAGAGGGTGGAACTTGATGACCTGTAAAGTCTCTTCCCATCCAAGCCACGAAGGTGCCACCTCTGATTTTATTGTGGAAATAAAAGGCCATTGTGTGCCAGGGGCTCCTTTCAGCTCAACAATGGCTGAGTAATTACTGCCTGTGCAGCCTGTGTGTCACCCAGAGCAGCTTCACTCATCCAAGGGACCTTCCAGAAACAAGCGCTGAGCAAAATCCACCTCCAGCCCCGGAGGTGTTTCCTGCAGGTGCTGCTCGGCCCCAGCATCCCGGGGGAAACGTCTCCAGCTCCGCCCACCAGGAGAAGAAAACCCCTTTCCATGACTTTGTCACGGCCTAGATTTCAAGAAGGACAAAAGAAACGACATTTTGAGCAGCATCCAAGGGACCTAAGCAGGAGATGGACAAGGGCCAAAGTCACCTGAGGACTCGTGCAGGAGGCTGGAGCTTCTTGGAAGGGGCTACAAACCACGCCAGGACTGAGCCGGGAGCAAACCTTCCCTGGTCAGACACACGCTCCTCACACCAGCTCATCTGCCCCAAAGGCACCACCACAGCCACCAAGGTGGTGAGGAACAGCCCGAGGAGCCTCTCTCAAGGACCTGTGGGCTCAGACCTAATCCCAAACCCAGGGACTGGCCAGCAGGGAACTGCACGGAGCAAAGCGACTCCTCCGCTGCTCCGGGACAGCGACAGCTCCACCCCGGACCTGCTCCGGGCGTCACTGGGGTTAAGAACACCCCAGAACCCGGACTCTGCACACCCCAAACCTCGGCAGTGGGGTTCAGACAGGCCCCACCAGACACCTGCACCCGAGAACTCAGCCCCCAGAGCGGATTACAGCTCAGGCGCGTTATTATCGTTATTATCGCCGCTCTCCCGTTCCCACGCGGGATTATCCCGTCTACACACGGCTCCTAAAATCTGATGGGGAATTCAGAAAAAATGCACCGCGCTAAGCAGCCCCGCGGGCAGCCGGGAGCTGAGCCCAGAGCGGTGCCCCAGAGGGCTCTGTGCTCCACGGGACAAACCCACAGCACCATCAGAGGGCTGGGACACCTCCTGCCCCAGGGAGGCACCAGGAAAGCACCCGGGGTTTGGAGGGAAAACAAGTGTCTCAGGTGTTTGTCCATGGAGGCTGCAAACGTGAGCTGCAGTCCTGACCAGAGCGTCCCATGGTTCCTGGCTGACATCTTGAAGCAGTTTTTCCCTATAAACTCATAGAAGGAAATCCCACTCAGGCAGGGAGCTGGGGGGCACAACATTAATGGAAGCAGCAATTAAGAGAACTCCTGTTTGCTGTTCTGAAATGAATTCCCCATCCCTGGGAGCGTCCAAGGCCAGGTTGGACAGGACTTGGAGCAGCCTGGGACAGTGGGAGGTGTCCCTGCCCATGGCAGGGGTGGCACTGGATGGGCTTTAAGGTCCCTTCCAACCCAAACCATTCTGGGATCCTGAGAAACAACCCAGAGCTCCCATTTGGCACTATCGGCATTCCCAGCCCAGGGAGCGATAAGGCAAAGGTGTTCCCAGGAAAAGCTGCACCTCTGGCGAGCACAGCCCCGGTGCAGGACATTCCCCAGCCCCTGTTTGCACATCTGCTGGGAGGGGGCTGTGTCCCAGCTGTTATCAGCTCCACTGAGCTGCAGCCAGGAATTTTATCTCGACTTTCTCCTGCTCAGTGCAGCTGCCACAGCAAATATCAGCAGGATCAACAGAGCACGGGGCTGAGGAGAGCCAGGGCTGCCAGGAGCCTGCCCGGGATGTGTCCACCCCAAGTGGGGAAGGAGCAGTGACCTCGAAACACTTAAAACCCCAAAAATACTCGCGCCACACACGGGGAGACGGCACTAAGGGCATCAAACCCTTGTCCTTCGGTGAGGAACCGGGGCCACAAGTCCCCAAATCCAGGTCTGAAGTGTGAGCGAACCTGCAGCTGCTCTGGAGAGCCGGCAGGGTGGGGGGGTCCCCAAGCTCCTGCCCTCTGATAAGGCTGTGATAAGGCTGCCCCGAAGTTCCCCTCCAGGAGGGCAGGGCTGGGGTGTCCCCCGGCCCCGGAGCGGCAGCGGCAGCTCCCCGCAGGCTCTGCACAGCCCTCGCGGCGCACACAGGGCTCTTTGTTTTATTTATTAAACAGCAGCAGATTGCTCCAGGCAGCTTTAATCCACGACTCGGTTTCCATAGACACTTACTGCTTTCCCAGCACAACTCCGAGGCAGCAGCAGGGCTGGGGGGAGCGGGCTCTGACACCAAACCCAGAGCCCAGGGGCTGCTCCCCGGCTCCTTCAGCCTTTAGAGTCGTTTCAGCTCAACCTCTCTGTTAATTGCCTGCCCCGGAGAGACGCTTTAATGAGCGTAATGAGCGCTCTGCCATCGCCGCCGAGCCAGAGCTGCGGGAGGGATGGAGGGCAGGAGGAGGATAAGGAGAAGGAGGAGGAGGAGGAGGTGGAGGAGGAGGTGGAGGGGTTCACCTGGGACTGCACAGACTCGAGAGCAAAGCCCATCTCACTCCATGAGAGCCTTAACAAGGTGCAGAATCTCAAGGGGAGCTGAGAGAGTGACCTCAAGCCATGGGGGGAGCCGGGAGGGTCACCTCAAACCTTCTGGCTGGAGGTGGGAGAAGGCAGGAGCCATGTCTGGGCAACAGGGAGACTGGGAGAGCAGCTCCCAAAGGATTCACTGGAGACACGAGTGTGAGAAAGGGGAAGGAGGCACCGAGCGTCACAGCTCGTGACGTGCGCCATCGATTGAGCAAACACGAGTCCCTGGCAGCGGCACGGGGAGGCTCCAGCGGGGCAGAGCTGGGCACAGTCCCAGCCCCACCACTCTGGGGGTGACCTCCAGCAGCACAGCCCCTGCCCAGCGCAGTCAACCTGCCCCCTCCCCAGAGTCCTCCCTCTCCCCTTCCCCTCCCGAGGCCCCTGGTGGGCAGCCCCAGCTCCCAGGTCAGAATCTGCTGCTTCTCCTTTGCGAATGAAGACAAAACCACCACAAAGCTGCTCTCCAAAAACCACCACGAGCCAAACCCGTGACACCGAGAGTATCAGGGGGTTTTCCAAGCTACATTAACAGAGACACTTCCACCGCTGAGGCGAGGCAGGATCAGCTCCACACGGAGCTTGTTCTCCCCAGCAGCACCAAAGATCCGTTTCGTTCCTGGGCTGGGAATCTGCAACTCCATTCAGCAGCAAACCGGGGACTTACCCAACTCCTTCGATCCTTGGCTTTCACTGGCCAACTCTCCCATCTTCACCAGAGCATCAAAGTACCCTTTTGCTGCGTAGGTCATGCCTAAAAAGCACCAAGAAATGGAGGTTATGTTCTCCTTAACAGCTGTGAGAACTTCTGGGGCTCTGAGGCGATGCTAGGCACTAAAATAGGTATTACCTCAAAGGGCTTAACCCCACGGGGAGCGACCACACAACAAACAGAGGAAAAGTGAGCAAAGCAAGCTGGAGCAGTGAGATTAGGGGGTAATTTGGGATTAAAAAAGGTACGTGCAGGACTGTGGTGGTTTTCACTGCAGTGCAAGCATCAGGCTGCTAATGCTGCTCAGAGAAATCACTGCGGAATAATTGAACATCACAGACTTTCATTATAGTTCAGCCTTGTTTGTTGACATTCCAGCTACACACTTGACTCTAATCAGATAAGCAGGGGGTTTCCTCTCCTCACAGAACACGCTGTACAGCCCCAGCTCCAGCCTTCCAGCGCTGCTCTGGCTCCTGGGCTCGGCACTTCCTCCAGCTGCCCCCAGCTCGGGGATCCGAGGGGAAGGATGACCCAAGCCAAGTTAAAAATTACAGGAAGATCCTCGGCTCCAAAGCGTTTTCACAGCAGGGATGTGGGAAAAAACACGCCCAGGGATCACACTGGTTATCCCAAACGCCGTGGCTGGGGGGATAGGGCAGCACGGGGTGAACAGATCCACCCCCCAGGTCATTAAAGCTGAGTTATCAGTAGAATATTTCAGGAGAATAAATAAAAAAACCACACTCCCAAGGGTAACCTCTTCCCCCTGTCAGGCCCTGCCTCTGCTCCCTTCCCTGCTGCCAGGAGGGAACCAGCAGGGAAAAGCACCCCCAAATCATGAACCCCACTCTGCTGGCATCGCTGGGAAAGGCTGCTGCTGGTGGGGGTGCCCTGTGCCCCCTCCCCGGGGCTCAGAGTCCGCAGCCCCTGTGCGGTGGACCGGGGTGGACGGGCACGTCCCCGTCACGGCTGGGTGATCCATTAAATCCCAGTTCAAACCAGTGCCCAGCGCTGGCAGGACGCGGCGTCCGGGGCAGCGCCGGCACCTGGGAATGGGGGGAGGGCTTAAGGAATCCTCGTGGAAACAGCCGGGAGCCTCGCTGGACTGGTGGGACAGGAAACGTGCTGCAGGCAGGGAGCAGGGGCAGCGATCCCTCCCGAAGGCTGGGTCCCAAACCCCGGCTCTTAAGAGCACGAGACACCAAAGTGGTTTTCCCCCGCTGGCTGAAGAGGATGAGAGACTCTCCCCCACGGGCATTTTCACTGGGATTATTAAAAATTAAAATCCGGGAGACACGTGCAGCTCTGAGGGGAGCAGAGCCCTCCCTGGAGAAACACAGCTCTGGGTCGAGCAAAGCTTAAACCTCCTCAAAACCCAGCTGAGGAGGGCCCAGGCAGTGCACAAAGCCAGTTTAAGTCAAAACAGTCCATTTTGGGGTTTAATCAATTCCTAGCTTCCTTTTGATCACTTAAATCTACACCTCCCTAATGGCTCCCCATAGGATCCTGCATTCCCAATCAAGAGCTGCCATCAAGACTTTTAGGCTTTTTCCTTCTCCTCGTTCTTCTGGGCAATTTAAACATTTCAGCAACACCTCTTTAAGCAGAGCTTAAAACCTCAATTCTCGATATTTTAAACAAACATTTAGAGATGAACTGTTTGGAGATGTGGTTCATTATCCCAACGTTTTCTCCCTGGAATCCCTCCCACATCCGTAGCCTTGCACATCCCACCGTGGTCCAAGCACCATCCTCCCGCTTCCCTCCCCATGGGAACAAAGAACTTCTCAACAAAAACCCAAGGATTTTCAACAAAAACCAAAGGTTTTCCAGCTTTCCCCCCTCCCCGGCCTGGCAGCCCCCGGCGTTCCAGCACCAACCATGCCAACACTGCAGCATCACTTACTTGCTAAGGCTTTTTCATAGGTCTTCCCCATAGAAATGAAATTCCTGAGGCTGGGATTGAACTGCTCCATGATCGTCTAAAGGGAAGAGAGAACATCGCTGGGATTAGCAGGGATGATGGCAAGTGGAGTGAACAGCTCCACGCTCAGCTCTGTGCTGATGAACACAAAAAGAGAGCAAAAAAAAATCCTCCCAGCTCCCTGGAAGATGCCCCAGGATCCTCCCTCATCCTGCAGCTTCACTGAGGAAGATCAAGCTGGGTTTGAGCACCACGAGGGACAAGAATGAGGAGGCTCTGCAGTGCCCCAGCACGAGATGCTTCCCCAGGAGAGGAAAGTGAATGCCCCAACCAGAAAATTACCAGATACGGCAAAAATCACAATAACAACAACTGCAAGTGGCTGTTTGGGGCAGCACCAGCCCTCAGACCAACCAGGGAGGTGACCCAAGCCCTGGGGGACGGTGGCAGGTGATGTCCCACTCCCGGATGGCCACGGGGACGAGCAGGAAGGGCTGAAGAGCAGAATTCCAGAAGTGCAGCCAGGAGGGAGCCGGAGCGAAGCCAGCAGCACCCCTGAGCTGTGCCAGCCACGCTGAGGCCACGTGCCAGGAGTCACACCTGGGGCCCTCGGGGGCACTGCCCACCTGCCCAAAGGGCGGGGGGAACATGGGCAGCGCTGTCTGAGCTCCTCCTGCCTCGCTCCGAGGCTCTTTATTAAGATGGGGGAAGGAATAATCGGATCAGGGAGAAGAAGAAGGGCTCTTTGTGTGCTTGGCCCCGCAGCCCCAGCCCTCCCTGCCAGGGCCCTCACCCCGACACCGATCCCAGCCGAGCCTGGGAGAGGCACAACCTCCACTCCCTCCTGGGAATCCTCCACACCAAGCCCAGTTCCAGCCCCGGAGCTGGTCCCAACCCCCTGCCCCACCTCGGGGACACCCTCCCACCAAGGTGCCACCCGAAAATTGAGCTCAGAGCCTGAGTGCCCCTGAGGAGGGATGCACCACGGGCATTCCTGCTGGGAATGGGGGCTCTGCACCCCCAGGCTGCTGGCAGAGTCCCACCCCGGGCAGGGCAGGGAAGACAGGCAGACACTTACGGGGAATAAGCTGATTAAGCATCTGTCGCCTCATCCGAGGCTGGCCAAACACTATAAAGCTCATTTTCTGCCTGAGGCATTTTTATCCCCGTTCCTGCTGCCCGGCCCTTGAGTCTGACAGCTGAATTTTCTCCACACGTGTGCAGGGCTCAGCCGGAGCCTTCTTAGCTCCAAACAGCCCTTTTTGGGTCACTCTGGGCAGGACCCCGTGTGGGGCACCCATCAAGGGGTGGCATCAGCCCAGTGCTGGCATTTCAGGAGAAACCCCGTTAATCCTGCCCGGAGCACAAGGCTGGGGGGAGCAGCAGGCTGAGCAGGGCTGCAGCGTCCCCAAATCCCATCCCCAGCAGCTCCCAGGTCCTCACAGCACCAGCCGCAACTGCAAAGGGCAGAAGATGATTGACGAGGCTAATGAGGAGGTGCCCTGCTAATTAAGGCTGCAGGCCAACAACTCGGGGCCCTTGGAAGCTGTTTTGGGGCAGCTCGGAGCAGTTTGGTGGATGTGCCCAGCATGAAAGGAGAAAATGAGTCTGTAGCAACAAGCCAGGTGCTCTCCCGCGTGTAGGAGACAGTTGCACAGGAGTTAATTACCACTGGCGAGGATTGCTCCATCCTGCCCACACCACGTTGAACTCCAGTCAAAAATCTACCTGGGTTACCCCACAGAGCGGCTGGAGGCGTGGGATCACTGCCCACGGCAGGGACAGGGACAATTCCCCGTGCCCACAGCAGGGACAGGGACAGGGACACATCCCCGCTCCTGGCAGATCCCCAGCTGCAGCCTCGACCGCCCTCCAGCTCAGCCTGAGCTGAGTCTGAGCAGCGTTTCAGCAGCAGAGACGCTGGCAGAATTTCTGCAGGGAGGAGATTTTTCTGGCGGTTTGCAGGTTCAGAGCCGTGTTTGTGTACGTGGATGTGCACAGGGATATGTAAATAGTGTGATTTTCTCAGCAGTGCCCGTGTAAACACATCGTCCTGAGCGCGAAACCGAGGCAATTAATGATGGAACAGGATCCCCAGACAAAGCATCATCCGGAATTCAGCACATCTTCCCCAAACCAGAGGGAATCAAAGCACAGCCCAGCCCTGGCACCGCTCCGGGCAGGTCCTGCTCCCCACCGATCCACAAGAGATGTTTTAAAGCAACAAATAAAGAGATAAAAGCCCCCAAAGGGTCTCACGGACCGGCCGAAGGAGCGGGAAGGTGACTCTGTGCCGGCCAAATAAAATTCACCAACCCCCAGGAGGAAGTTTGCTGAAAGTGAATGTTTTTAAAACATTGTCTGGAGCCTCCAACAAAAACAGCCTGGCAGGATGAGAGCGGTGAGAAGGGCTCCTCACTCCAGAGATAAAAATAGCCTTTTCCAAGCCTTCCTCTCACTCCCAGGGTGGGAGGGGAAGGTGGCTCCAGAGCCTTCGCAACCCCCTCCAGGTGAGAGCCCGAGACCTGCCAAGGAGAAATAGTGGGAAATTAATGGATCTGTGCCATGGAACGGCTCAGCAGCATCACCTCTCACACCCAGGGATGTGCTGGAGCTGCTCCCCTGGCAACACGGGCTTCATCCCCCTCCATGGGGGACGAGGGGCTCTGGCAGGGCTGTCCCCACGGAGGAGAGGCGAATCCAGGTTTGCTGGGCACCAACAGCAAAGCAAATATTCAGCAACATTGTGGCGATGAAAGCAAATCTCATTCTCCCCAGATTTTGCCCCCTCAGCAGCACCCACAAGTTGTTTGCCTTCCACGGGCTGCCTGGGCAGAGTTCAGAAAAACACAGACACAAAACCTGGCAGCCAGGGGTTGAAAGGGCTTTGCTTTGTTCCACTGCGCTGAATTCCCTGGGTAATACCACTCAGCTCTCCGGGATTGGCACGGCTTTATTCAGCTGCCAAAAATGAATCTAATGCAAAGCACAAGGTCTCCAGGACGCAGCCCTGCTCCCTTCGGTGGGGGAAGAGGCAGCAGAAACAAGGTCCCTTTTCTCCCCTCAGAGCACGCTCCAGCTGCAGCCAGGGTGCTCCAATCCCGTAAGTTCGCCCCCAAGGAAAAGTTTAGAACCACGGAAAAGAATAAAATATCCCGAGCTGGAAGGAGCCCGCGAGGATCACGGAGGTCCAGCTCCTAAATCTGAAGTTTAAGTCCTGCTCAAGCTGGAGGTGGACAAGGCTCAGGCTGGTCCTGCACAGCGGCTGACGGGCGGCGTTCCGAACACCCCCTGGAAGTGCGCAGAAACCACCTGGACGTGGCTCAGCGCTGGCCTTGGCGGTGCTGAGGGCATGGCTGGATGGTCTCAGAGGGCTTTTCCAACTTTCTTAAGGATTTTACGGCTCCCTGCAGGACTGACTGCACAGGGACCTGGGCCCACCCACGGCTTCCCTGGGTGACCATGAGGGGCAGGACGGACGGGCAGCACCCGCGGACTCTCCACTGCCACACTGCAGAAGCAGCTCAGCTCTAAGGAAGTTTTGTGCCTAAATGGGTCAGCCCTGCTCCAGGAGCACCTTCATCCTTTCGGTATCAATATTTAATGCCCAGCGAAGCCCAGAGCTGCCTCCTCCATCACAGCTTGGCCCGCCCGGCGCCATCAGGAGCAGCCCTGGGGGTTTCAAGAGCCAAGTTTCTGTCAAGAAGGAGCCCATCTGGACAGGCAAATCAGGGAAAAAGCCAGTCCCCATCTAAAGGCATTTAGTTTCTCCCGGCTGTCATGCCAGAGGATGGAGGGACCCAAATGTCAGGGCAAGAGCTCTGAACATCTCGGTATCGGGGTCTGGGTTTGAAGAGAACCAGGATGAGGATCCACATGGGCCACAGAGCACCCCAGCACTCAGGGAACACCTGCCAGTACCCACCAGTGGTCAGCCCTGCAAGGCAGGGCCATCCCCAAGCCCTCGGGGTTGGGATCTCCACTGAGGAGCCAGAAGGGTCCCCCAGTCCCCTCCCCACAGAGGTGGCACCGAGGGGCTCAGCTCAGCCCGGGCTGCGGCCGGAGGAGCTGGAGCAGGAGCTGCTTGCCCTGAGCCCTGCCCTGCAACACGAGCAGCACCACTGAAACCCTAACCACGAGCAGGCTCAGCACAACAAAGCACCGAGGGCGAAGCCAGCCCGCGTCCCAGGGAGCGGCACCCAGCCGCGGCAGCGCGGGGAGCGGTTTGGGACACCTCCGGCAAGACAGGAGCTGCTGCTTTCTGACACCTCGTAATCCACGTGCCCGCCGGTGCCCCATCCCCAGGGAGGCCGGGAACGCTCTCCCAGGCCGCAGGCAAAGGGGATGGAGCAGCATTCCCACCCCAGAGCCCCCGGCAGTGCCGGAGCCGAGCCCACCACGGAGCCACCGGTGCCTGGGATGCTCAGAGCCCCCGGGGTGCAGCCGACAGATTTCGCACGTCTGGGCTGCAGGGAGCCTCAAGGCAGGGAGCAGAGGCAGCAGGGAGCACAGGGCACGGAATTTGGGGTGGCACAGGCTGGCTCTTTCCTCTTCTGCCGCTCACATCATCCCTCCACTGCCAAACATGCCAAACCAGCCATAGTTTCCCTCCTGAACCACCTGAGGAAGAATTGCTCCCATCCCTCTGGACCTGGAGATAAGGAGGCTGTGATACCACAGAAACATCGATTACAGCTGATGGGGAGAAAAGGACCCTCAGGAATTCTGTCCATGTTTCTGCACGACAAGTCAGCTTCGAGTTCGGGGTGTTGTCAGGCAAACACCTCTTCAAACGCGGAGCTACTCGCAAACCACTGCAAACCCATCTTCCGCATGAAAAAATGGCTTTAAAATGAAATGGAGGTTGGGCTGTAAACGGCAATAATCTCATCTGGCAGGAGGAGACAGATCTGTCTTCGGGGGAAGGAAGAATTGCCAGTCCCTGCTTTCTGCAAAAAGACAATCCGGAGCAAGGGATGAGCGGGGAGGGAGCAGAGGGAGCTGCCTGTCCTCACACCCCAGCTGGCACCCCCGGCCCGGGGCTCGCAGCAGAGCCCAGCCCGGCAGCTGTGCCGCTACGCCGGGGTCCTGGGAGTGAATCAGCACCAGGGAAGGTGGGATTACGTTGGCGGAAGGTGCCAGCAGCCTCCGTCTCCCTCTGTAATTACTCCCCGTGTGTAGGCAGCTGCCTGTAGTGGCAGCATCGGCTCGGGGGCGGCTGACAGCTCCTCCACCAGCTCATTAGCACAGTCACTCCGAGGGTGAGCGCTGCTTCTGGAAAACGATGACAATGGGCTTCCCGAGCAGAACGCCTCGGGAAAGCCTGCGCGGGAGCGGGTGCCTGGCATGGGGAGCTGCTGCTCCCGCCCCAGCCCCGGTCCCGCTGCCGCCAGACCCCGGCAGCCACGGGACGAGGCAAAGCAAGGGTCGGTCACCCACCTGGGTCCCCACGGGCTGGGGCTCAGTGGCATCATCCCCCTCCTGCCCATGGCAGTGTTCAGGCTCCTGCACAGGCCAGGAAAGCACAGGGCAAAAAGATACCCGGGTAATGGAGATTGAAGCACTGGGACTGGTTCTGGATTCAGAGGCTCCAAAGCTTAAGGAGACCCAGAAGACCCCAGTCCCCGAGCCCCCAGCTGCCACGCTGGGCTCAGGGGTGCCTGAAGTCCTCAGTGGAACAGGGACACACCAGGTTCTTGCAGGCACCACATGCCACACATCTCCAGAGGCCAAGAAAAGCATTGTTGGCTTCAGAGGAGACTTTGTTCTCACAAAGGAACACAAACGGAGTCAGGACCATCCTCCTCCAGCTGCCAGCACCAAGACACCGACTTTGGGTGAGCCTACGAGATCTTCACTGGTTCCATCTTCCCATTCCCTGCATCCGGCTGCTCCCACTGACATCCCAAGGAACTGAAGCCTTCATTAACTGATGGAGGCCTGTGGACTCTTCCCAAGTCCATCTCTGGCTGCTGGGGCCGAGGCACCCCGCGCACCTCCGCCCTTGGGTCAGCCAGGCGCCGATGGAGCCAGCGCTGCCGCTCGCTCCGGGCCGAGGGCTCGGCTCCGGCAGGGGAAGAGCCCAGCCAGCACTCACCACTCACCCCTCGTTTCCTGGAGGGATGGGCTTCGCCCAAGCGCAGGTGTTGGGGCGGCACAAGCTGCCCCGCGCGCTCCTTGAGGGCCGTGCCCGGGGAGACGGTGACCTGCTGCCCAAACCCGTCATTAGCCCCGTGCTTCGAGGACAACACACCTCAAACAACAACTGAGTCACCGCTGAGGCTGTTCCCAGCCCCTGGCCCAGCCCCAGCCCCTCTCGCCCTGTTTGCCCAGGCGGCTCCGGGCCCAGCGGTGCCGATGCGCAAACACCAGGAACGCCCTCGGTGCCAGCTCTGCCCGAAATCAAGGACAGCCCGCACGGTGGCAAGTCCGGGTACATGAGCTGCCCGGGAGGGTGGGAGGGAGCTCCAGAGAACCCAGCCAAATGTCACCAAGATTCAGAGTAGCCAAGATTTCGGGTGCCACAGCGCTGCCCGCACAGCTGTCACACCCCAGAACCTCCAAAAACAAGACTTCAGAACTTAACTGCCTCGGTACTTTTTGTACTACCTTCTTCCATCTTTTTTTTTTTTTTTCCTGCTCTGTGCTCCCAGGTAACTCAATCCAAGCCCTTAAATCACAGGAAATCGTGCAAGCTTCCCAGTTTAACAAACGACATCCTGCGTTACACGTTAGGCTACAGCAGTTTTATTAGCCTTGGTCTCAAGACCCAGCAGAGCAGAAACCGCTTCCTTCGGGGGGAAATTAAACCACATAAATTATTGCATTTTCTCAGGACACCGAGAGAAAGGAAAAACGGAGAGATTGCCCAACTCCAAGCGACGGGGAAGGCTCCGACGGCTCTGGCTCGGGGCAGAGCAGCGAGGGCTGCCCCGCTCCGGGGTGACGCGGGGACAGCGCTGCCCGCCCCGGGAGCCGACATCCCCCCGCGGGTCCCCGCGGCGAGGCTGGGGGTGCCCGGGGAA
>WEIT01020466.1:115886-127593 GCA_013389985.1 Dryoscopus gambensis | reverse complement strand
TGTGGGGAGGAAATTGTGCTATTTTCGAAGTTTCATTAGGTTCCTTCTTAATTACCAGCGTGGCACCACGCCAGCGCTCCCGGCCGGGTCACGGTGGGGACGGGGCAGCGATGGCCGGGACGGGGACGGCCGAGGGCGGTGATGGCCAGGGCAGCAGTGGCTGGAGCAGTGGTGTCCGAGGGCAGTGACGGCAGCTGCACCGAGGGACAGCTCCGGCCACCGGCCGCTGCGTGCCCCCAGCTCGCGGACGCTCTCCCTGCTCCCGAAATGCCGCCCCGGTGGGTGCGGTGGCTCCAGGGAGGGACGCGGGAGGGAGGTGCTGCAGGGCAGCATAACTGCCCAGGGAGGGGAACGTGGCACGGCAGGGTCACCGAGAGCTGCCACATCCTCGGCGACTCGGGGAGCCTCCGGCAGCACGGAGAGAGGAGAAATAAAGGTGGGTTAGAACCCCTGGTGCATTTGGGTGGGATGTGTCACCGGCCAGCACGGAGAGGAGGAAGCAGAGGGACCATCATGGTACCAGTGCTGGTTTTTGTCGCAGTCCCTGAGAACATGCTCGGAGTTTCCTAAGGAAAATCCAAGCCCAGCTGCTCCGGGTGGTCACTGGGTTCTCCTGGCACGGCCAGAGCAGGGGAGACCAGGCAGGGAACAGGACCAGGCTGAAGAAGTCTCCTCCATCTCCATCTCACCTGTTTGTCCACTCAGTCCCACAGGCTCTCTGGCAGCCCTTGGCTCTCTGTCCCTCCTTTCCGGCGTGTGCTGAAGGGGAAGGCTGAGCCCAGCCACCCTCGGTGCCCTGCACAGCCCGAGCGGGGCAGGTGTGTACCCGGGTGTCACCGTGTTAATGAGATTCCCAGGAACTGCCTGTCCCGTGGTCCCGGGCAGATGGCTTCTCCATCGGAGCCCTGACATCACTGCGGGCTCTCCCTGTGCTGTGTCAGGAAGTTTTTATTTCTGAAATAATCTAAACGTGATTTTTCTAACATCTGGGGGTCACTGGGGAATCAGCCAGGCAGGTTTGAGCCAAACCAACCCCCCTGTGAGCACAGGATGTGTTTTCCCCGAACACCTCACTCAGTTCTGTCTCCTGCCCTCCTCGGGGGGCCCCTCCTCAACGCCAGGCTCTCCCCTCACTTCCTTTTGAGCACCTCATTGAGGAGCTGGGCCAGCAAACCCCACACCAGTACCCAGGCCCTGGAGCATCCTCCCAAACTCAGCCTCAGCCTCCCCTTTGCAGCGCGGCTGTCGCTCTTCAGGATTCCAGCAGGTGCCTCGAACTGACAGTGAGTGGGTTTAGGTTAAATACTGGGAATAAATTCCTCCCTGTGAGGGTGGCGAGGCCCTGGCACAGAGTGCCCAGAGAAGCTCTGGCTGCCCCTGGATCCCTGGAAGTGTTCCAGGCCAGGTTGGACATTGGGGCTTGGAGCAGCCTGGGATAGCAGAGTGTGTCCCGTGAGCTTTAAGGTCCCTTCCAACCCAGCCCGTTCCACTGTTGGTGCTGGTGGTCCCTGAATCTTCAGAGGGTCAGGACTTAGAAGCTGGCCCGGGCTGGAGATGTCCCGCGTGTGCCAGCAGCTCCCAGCAGTTAAATCCCCCCGAGCGCCACCCGCAAACCGAGCAAAGCCATTTATGGGGGATTAGCCAAGGACGAACAATTCAGGCCCTGATTCTGCGGGGAGGGAGCTGCTGTGCTGGATCCAGCGATTCCCAGCTCCCGCCTCACTCCTGGGCGAGTGGGACTCACAAAGTGGGATGGGATGACTTCACCGAGGGGGAAACTGAGGCACGGCAAAGCGCCTGGCCTCTCCTCATCCCAGGCTTTCCCTAATCCCACTGGAAGCAGCCTCTGAGCAAGACTCCCAGCAGTGCAAGCTGCTGTTCCCAGGGGTTTGCGGGCAGTTCTGCTCCCTGATGTGCCACACGTGTCACTCTGCGCCTCGGAGCGCCCGGCCCTGCCCACGCCGAGGGCCGCAGAGCCTGGGGACGGGGTCTCATCCCTGGGGACGGGGTCTCAGCCCTGGGGACGGGGTCTCATCCCGGGGGGCACTGATGGCCAGCCCTAGAGGGTCCTAGGACCCCTCCGCTCCCGCATCCCCGAGGCCGCGGGGTGCAGGTGGCAGGGAGAGGGTGTCGGTCGGAGTCTGGGTCGGTGTCCGGGATGCTCGGGCCGCCAGCAGCGCTCCTGGGGCTNGGGAGGAGCCGGGATGACGGAGGAAACAAGGAGTGGGTGGGAGAACAAAGCGCTGCGGATGCAGGGCTGTGGTGGGGCCTGGGAAGATGGAGGCGCCGAGTGGGAATGAGGGATGCGGGCGGGCTGCGGCTGCTGGGCGAGGGGAAGGGGCAGCGGGGCTGGCACCGGCCCTGGGACAGTCGGATGCATCTGCTCTGCCGTCCCTGGGGGCTGGGGAGGCTTGGGAGGGCTCCACAGCAAACCCAACCTCTGCCGTGCCCCGCCGGGGGCTGGGGGAGCAGAGCTGTGTGTGCTGGGGCAGCCCCAAAACGCGCCGGGCACCCCTCGCTGCCGGGCTGGGGCACAGCCCGGGCCCCCGTCCCTCCTCACCTGCCCCAGCGCCTGTTCCACGAGTGAGTAATGCTGAATTACAGCGCTAAGGAGCTCTCTGGGGATCCTTCGGAATAACAGGAATAGTTTATGCGATTTGCATAATTGGCATGATGGGATTTTGCATCACGTTGCTGAGCTCGGGGAAGCGTCCGGGGCAGAGCCGAGGTGCTGCTGGGGGCTCTGGGCACCTTGGGGGGCTGCAGGCACCTTCCCCTTCGTGGGGCTGCCTCCCCCCTGCCCAGCCCTGCCTGGGAAGGCCTGGCTGGTGGCAGAAGGGACAGGATCAGGTCCCGCTGCCATCCCCTGCCCATGTCCCCCCTTCTGTCCCTCGAGCTGACCCTGGGCTGGTCGCAGCCCCACAGCCCCCTCGGCCGCGCTCGCCTGTCCCACGGCCACCTCTGATGGCTGTGGCTGCCCAGCCCCGCTCCCAGGAAGCAGCAAAATGCTGGATCTCAGGCCTGAAGGACGCGATGCCAAATTCCCACTGCTCCTGCTCCAGCCCCGAGGCCGCCCAGCTCCCTGCACGGCGGCTCCAGCCTTTCCATGGGGACGTGGCTCCTCCTGATTCGGAGCACGGCACAGCCCTGGGACTGGGCTCCACTCGTTTCCTCCCTCGCTAATTAATCACGGGGCGTTGGGCTGTGGCTCCCCCAGCCCCGGAGCAGCCTGGCATCGCTCTGCTGTGCCGGCTGAGTGGCAGCCACGGGCCGGGGATGAAGGCTGGGGACACCCATCACGAGGCAGCGCTGGCCCTCGGGGACACCCGGCGTAGCCGTGGCCACGCCACCCACGACTTGAGGAGCCACATTCCAGGGCAGGGCAGGGCAGGGCAGCCAGCAGCAGTGGTGACACGGGGACCACTGCCATCTCCTGTGCTCCTTCCACCCATCTCCGCGGGTCCCGCGGCCCCCGGGAGGGGGAATTCTGGCTCCTACGTCAGAGCAAGCCCTGCTGAGGCATTTCAGCCCCTGCCAAGCACCACCATTCACCGGCAGCTCCCGTCTGGCACCACGAGCCAGCAGAGGTCACATTCCCGGCCGCGGCTCGGACAGACCCGCTTTGTTCCCAGCGCTGCTCTAATTAGGAAATTGCGCTGATTTTTTTTTTTTTCCCACAGTTGAACTATCAAAACTTGGGCTTGTTCCCTGCCAAAGCCTCTCCTATCGCTCTGCTGGTGACTCAGCTTGACACCGGGGCACTGAAAATATGGAAGAGGGAAAGGGAAGGAGCCAGTGGCTGGTTCCCAGCGTGTCCGAGTGGGCAGTTGGGATGGGGGGGGCTGGCACAGCGAGGTTTGGGTGCAGAATGCAGCACCCCAGTGGTGCCCCCAAGTGTGGGCAGCACCCAGACCCCTGGGACCAGGGAAAGCTCAGGGGAAAGCTCAGGAGTGCCATGATGAAGAGGAGGAAGAGGAGGAAGATGAAAGATCATCACCAAACCGTGCCTGAGCCTGAGCCAGGGTTTGCCAGGGAGGGTGTGGGACAAGTGAGTTCATTCCCAGGGCTGGGAGCTGAGGGGGGACAGGGAGAGCCCCCAGGAAGTGGCAGGGCCCAGAGGAAAGGCCCACGGATCCGACAGCTCCGGGGTTCTCAGCTCGTTGTTTTGCTTTTCCATGGGTGTTCCAGGAAACACCGGAGGCAGCGGAGCGTGACAACGTGTCAGGGGGTGCAGCCGTGTCGGGGTGCAGCTGTTTTGGGGCTCTGCAGTTGTTTTGGGGCTGTGCAGCTGTTCTGGGGGTGCGCTGGCAGCCCCCCCTCCCCCAGCGCTGCCATCCAGCTGTGTTGGCATAGACACCGCCAGGGCTCTGCCGCTGCCTCCCGTTACACAATTCCCTCAAAGCCCAGGGAAGAGGCTGCTGAGCAGGGGAGGCAGCTCCCGGCCTTCGCCCCAAACCAGCTTCGTGTCAGCTCCCGGCATGTGGTGGGGGGCTGGGGAGGGTCCAGCACAGCCCCAGGGAACGGCGCTGGTGCCCCGCGGCTCTGCTGCCTCCCAGACACCAGGGAGTGAGAGTCTATTTAAAGGCACTGCTGCTGGCCTAACGCTGGCTGGAATTCCTGCTCCCCCAGTCTCATCCCTCGCTCCCAGGGCTGCGGGATGTTGGACGAAGGCTCTGTGCGGGCAGCGCTCCCGGCCGGGCAGATCCCATGGGATGGGGCAGCGTCCCCATGGAACAGGATCCCTGTGGAGGGGAGTAGGGAATGGACAGCAACATCTCCCAGCAGAGCTCCTCGTTTCCCCCTTCCCCTGCACCGGGCTAGGATCCCACAGTGCCACACAAACCACGTTAAAGGCCCCGGAGCTGGATCCGGCGCTGAGCAGGGTGGTGGGAATAGCACAGAGATCCGGGAGGGAGGGCTCCAGGAGTGCCGAAATTCCCTGTCCCCGTCACGCGTGCTCTGCCTGCACAGGCAGGTTTGACGTGGCCAGAACCTCTCCAGAGCCTCTGGAGAGGGGCCGGGGCCGTGCCAGGGCTGGGGGCTCCGGGGAGGGCTCCGGGGAGGGCTCCGGGCGCTGCGGGGGCAGCCGAGGCAGGAGCAGGAGGTTTGTTCCTGTTCCCCAGGGTTTCATTACCAACGAGCAGCGCTGCCTCCACACTCCTCCAACTCAACATCTGGCCAACTCAAACACAGCTGGAAGAGCTCCGTGCGCAGCCCTCCCGGCGGGAGCTGCCTCCCACCCCGCTGCCGCAGCTGAGGGGCACGGGGAGTGCTAATTACACACTCCAAACTCGGCACAGCTGCTTTCCCAGGGCCCTGGCAGGACGGGCCGGGGGGGCTGAGGGTCCGGCTGGTGCAGGCAGGGGGGAGCCAGGGGCATCCGGCTGCTCCCAGCGGCAGGGGAGACGTAAATCCAGAGTAACAAGGGAGCAGCTGGTGTCCGAGCACGGCCGGAGGCTCGGGAACGTCCCAGGCGGGGCCTCATCCTGCACCGGGGCTGAGCGTGGGGCTGCTGCCCTGCTCCTGCCAGCTCCCAGTCCCTGTGCCCATTCCAGGGGGCACGGTCACACACGGGGACTCGCTGCTGCCTGGGGCGGGCGGCTGGACAACGCCACGGAGATGGAAGCACCAAGTCCCACACAGGCAGGCAAAATGGGATGGGCCAGTGTGGTCCATCAGGAGGGAGCCACACGTCCGTGTGAGCCCCAAGTCTGGGCACGGACTGGTCGTGGATCAGTTTGGCAGTTCCAGAGTGACTCTTACAAAAATCCCTCCTGTGGCCTCGCTGTAAAGCCAAGCCGGGAGGGCAGCGGCAGAGGCTCTCAGAAATCTCAGCCATAGCTGGTTCGGGGCTGTGCCAGGGTTGCCCCAGCTCTGTCCGAGCCTCGCGGGGCCGTGCAGGCACACAGGACCAAACGGGATTGTTCCTGTCACACACGGAGCCTGCCCTGAAATTTCCTGCCCACACCTCCCGGGAGCTGGGAGCAAGGAGGGGCGGGAAGAAGAAGGCAACTCCTGCTCATCCAAAACACTCCCTGTGAAAACACGAGGCTGACGAGGAGTCGGTGGGACCACTGGAACCCGTTTATTGTCACAGCACAGCACAGAGGTCACGTCCCCACTCCCGGCTCTTCCTCCCAAGGAGACCCGGCCCTGCTGGGGCAGGGATCAGCAGAGGAAGCCGCGGCCAATCTGCTCTGAACTTTCCTGCTGGACCAGTCAATGGCCTCGCCACTGTGGCAACGAACGGAAGGGACTGCATTAACCCCTTCAGCACCAGCCCCGCTCCCTCTCCACACCCGCTGCCACCGGCAGCACAGCCACCGGACCCGGCCCGGCCTCGGTGCAGCATCTCAGGGGAGGGCTGGCTCGTCTCTCCTGCTGCCAGGGCGTTCAGCAGAAAGAAAAGCGGAGCAGAGGGACTGCAGCACACCCTCCTCATCCCTCTGCCCCTGTCCCGCGGCGCTGCAATCCCAGGGAACAGGCTTTTCCCGGAGCAGCAGCCGTGCTCCCAGGACAGATCCCTTCCAGCCCGTCCCGGGAGCGCCCAGCGCTCCTTCCCGTGCCCCCACCTTAGTCAGGGGCCTGTTAAACACCCCGGCACCCGGCTGGCAGCGGGCTGAAGCAGCCTGGAAAGAAAAACGCTGCCCAGAAACGCTCTGCCAGCGCGGCACCAGTGAATCCAAGGCTCTCTCTGGTGGGAATGGGCTGCGTTGCAGCACAGCCGGCACCGAGCACTGAACAAACCCCCGGGAGCAGAGCACGATCCTGTCCCTGGGAGGGCTGGGAGCAGGAGCTGGCTGTCCCAGCAGCGGCTGGGGTGAGCAGAGACACGGCCTTGGGATCGTCCAATGCCCCGGCCAGCTCCAGAGGCAGCAGCTGCTTTGCCAGCACTGTGCTGGTGGCAACCACAGGGCCGGGACTGCGGGCCGGGGTTTGTCAGGGACCATCAGTTAGGAGACAGCAGCGGGACTGGAAATGGGGCGGCTCTGGGGCCCTCAGTGCCTTGGGGACACACGAGGAGGACGAGGATGCCCCGGCCAGTCTTTGGAACACAACAGAGAGCACACGGAGAGCACGACTATCCCCAGAGCTGCCGCGGGCCCAGCACCACGGGGCAGCATCCCAGGGCCTGGGATCACTTCTTGTGTAGCACCAGATCCCACAACCCCAACGACAGCCTCCCAAAGCGTCCAAGGGCCCTCTGGTCCTTCTGCTGTCACAGAAATGCACGTTAAGGGTTGTGGCTTCAAGAACATAATAAATAAAGATCTGCAGTGTCCTGGAGAGCATCTGCAAGCCGGCAGGTGAGCTCCTTCCAAGAGCAGCCAAATCTGCCACCACCTGGCTGCCCAGGCAGCGTGCCAGACCTTCAGCATCCGAGGGAGCCGGCGCTGCTCCGACTGTCCTGGGAGGGGATGGGCCTCCCTCGAGCCGCTCCCGGAGCACTCTGGAGTGGCGACTTCTGCAGCTTCAGGCACAGCACGAGCCCGAGGAAACGCGTCCGAGCCTCCGAGGAAACGTCCGGCAGGAGCAGCTGGAGCAGAGTCCATGTGATCCACCAGTCCATCCCGGCCAAAGGTGAACTCTGACGCTGGAGCAGAGCCAACGAGGGAGGGATCCTGGCTCCCGACACAGGCAGCAGCTCCTTGCTGGCATCGCAGGCGAGTTCTGCCAGCCCAGGGCTGCTCAGCCCTGCAGGGCTCCGGAGCCGGGGCTGAACCGTGCCCGGGGCCACCTCCTCAGCTCAGCACATCAGGCTTTGCCCGCCGAGGAGCTCGGCCCAAATCAAAGCCCCTCGGGCTGGTTCTGTGCGAGCCGGAGCCGAGCCCAGCCCGGAGCTCGTGTGGGAGCTCCCGGCTCCGGTGCTGCCCAACGTGCAGCAGGACAGGGACACGGCAGCTCCTCCACAGATGGAGCCAGGACAGAGGAGGGACAGAGGGACACGGACACCAGAGTGCCCCACAGGGCTCGTGCTCGCCCAGCCCACGCCCAGCACAAACACCGTCGCTCCGAGCGGGGCATCTCCTGGGATCTGGCCAGAGCAAAGGCAGACTGACCTGACCGGAATCAAACCTACCGAGAAAAATCTGGCTTTGGATGTTTTAGAGTTGCTGTTTAATCCCGAGACAGCGCAGCTGAGTGAGTTTGGAATTTAAGTTACAAAAAAAGAAAGCACTAGAAAATAATCTTGATACAAGAGCGATAATCAGCTGAGGTTCCCCACCCTGCGCAGGGAATCCTGCTCCACAATCCACCCAGCACAGCTGGGATGCTGCCAAGGCATTGCCTGCTCCCAGCACACGCTGGGAGGGCAAACTGTCCAGGGTGAAAGTTTCGTGGGGGAATCCCCAGCACCGGGAGTTAAGATGCTGCCACCAGCTCTGGCTTTGGCCTGTTCTTGATGGGTGACACTTCTGTGGAAGGAAAAGAAACTTGTTACAGGACAGGAATTCAAATATCCCGCAGGCACCTCCTGAGCAGGATCCAGGGCTCAGAGCCCACTCTGCAGAGCAGCCAACGCTTGCCCAGCACCTGAACTAAGAGAAGTTGGTTATAAATAACCCCACGTTCCCATGTGGAAATGCCCCTTTTGCACAGCACTGAAGAATTACAGAGCTCAGAACGTGCCCAGCCCAGCAAAGCCACCAGCCCAGGGACAGATCCTGGGCAGGAGCAGGGCCAGCTCTGCCCTCACCCCTGTGACCCGACACCCCTGGGCCTCAGGGCTGACATCAGAGCCCTGTTTGGGAGTAAACAAGCTCCAAGGAAACCAGCCCCACTCCCCACAGCCCAGACTGCTCCTGGGCAGACTCCACGCAGGGAAATGGCTTCTTCCAGCTCCTCTGTGCACCAGCAGGGAGGTCCAGCTCCTGTGAGCTACAGCTCAGGGCTCTGCTGTCCCACAAGAGTCTTCACCAGTCTGAGCTTTCAGCTCCTCAGCACGGACACCTGATAAACCCCAGCGAGCTCCTTCCCCGCCAGGCAGGGCCTGTTTGGTCACCTTCTTGGTGAGCTCTCCCACTTGCCAGCTGGGCTCCCACACAAATCCATCCACTGAGGTTTCGGATTGCTCGGGAACACTCAGGGACCATCAGCTGTGTGGAGCTCGTGCTCTGACATCCCTGGAGCTGTGGGACCCCAGCGATCCTCACCCAGCTGGTCCCAAATCGCTGTGGAGCGAGGTGGGAAGAGCTCCGAGCCACCCCAAGCCTTGGGGGAGATCCAGGGCTGTGCAAGGCGAATCCAGCATCCACAAAATCCCCGCGGCGACGACGGGACCGGACCGGGGCTGGGGGAGGAAGCCTTGCCTGGCTCAAGCAAGGAAGGAATTCCTTATGGAGCCTCCGGATGGAACGAGGCCTCTCAGGGCAGGTACAGGATGTGACAAGAACAGCAGCTGTCACACAGGGAGCTCCCCAAGGGAATGACCCGAGGGAATGACCCGAGGGAATGACCAGATGCCGAGGGAGCAGAGAGCAGAGCCTCGGGTGCTTCTGGGGCGAGGGCCCAGCTGGGCCTGTCCCCACGCCAGGAGCTGCTGCTCCTTCCCTTTTTCCAGGACAACACTGACACTGGGAGAGGGGCTCGGACCATTGCACGGGGCAGGAGCTCGGGAAGCCAAAGCTGTGCAAGGAGAACATACCTGGGACCTTCTCTGGGAGTGGCTCTGAAGGAACTTCTGGAAGCTCCAACTGTTCCTGCAAGGACATTAGAGAAGATGTGTCACACGTGTCACAGACCACGACTGGGGGTGGCAACGCCCCAGATTTGCCCCCGGCCGAGCTCTCAGAGTGGGAAAAAGGTACAGACAGCTCCCTGAAAATGTGGATTTCCACCACAAGAACATCAACCCCACCTGAGTAATAGCATTTAATTCTTCTAGAATGGCATCTTCATCCTCCTCAGTCAGGCTGCCAGCCAGGAGCTCGTCTATTTGCTGTGGGACAGAGGGAAGGGCGTTACATTCCCAGCCTGGTGCCTCTTGGGGCCACTCAGAGGCAGAGGCTGCTCCCGGCTCCTCGCAGCTGTACCCACCCTCTGGTACTCCACAGCATCCTGGGTTTCTCCTATAATCCTTTCCACTTCTTCTATGGACATAACCTGAAGGGGAGAGCCAGAATCCAGGTGTGGGAGGGGTCAGCAGGGAGGCAGCTGCAGCCAGGCCCCCCGGCCTGCCCCGGCCACACGCACCTGGTGCATCCTGTGCAGACACTCGTTGCCTATTTTCAGCCCCTCGATGACCTTCATTTCAATCTGGGTGAATTCAATGTCCTGGACCTGGAGCGGGAAGGAGAAAGGGAAGAGCCTGTCGTGCCTTGGCCAGGGCCTGCCACGGGCTGCCCAGGGAATCTCGGAGGGGTTTGGCAGATGTGTGGATGTGGCAGCTGGGGACAGTGGTGGCCCCGGCAGCGCTGCAGAGCAACCGGGCTCAGAGGGCTCTTCCCACCGAAATAATTCCATGGTTGCCATTCTTAGGCAGGCATGGGCTGCCAGGAGCACCAGAGGAGCTGCAAGGAGGAATCAGCCGAGCCCCTTCTGTCCTGTCAGAGGCACCAGCAGCAGGAAACAGCCGCACAGAGAGCTCGGCCCAGGCCGCTGCTCCAGCAGGTCCGACAGCCCTCGGAGCGATTCCACCAGATTTTCCAGCTGCCAGTCCCAGCTGAGACCTCCCCAAACCCAAACACGTCCAATTCTGAGACGGCAGTGCTGGGACAAGCCCAGGAAGTCCCCAGCGCAGCCATCCCCACTGTGAGTAACGTTCCAGCAATTTCCAAAACACGCATTTAACGCGGAGCCTGCGGATCCCAAACGCATCACCCCGTGTCTCCAGGGCAAAGCTGTGGCACACGCACAATTCTGGATGCATTTGCCCTTGGACAGAGGGCTGAGCACCTGCCAGGACCTGCCAGCTGGAATGGAATCCCACGGGACCCAAGGGGAGCCCCACCCAGGGCCCTCGCTCACCATCCGCTCCAGGTTGCTGATCTGGGTCTCTGTTTTCTCCAGAAGCTGCTCCTGGTACCGTTTCTTCTTCAGCAGGAGCATGGCTTTCCTGAGGGACACACAGGGAGGGACACTCAGCCTGGGGGAGGCACCTGGGGCCTAAAGGAGCCCCATCAAAGCCTCGCTGCTCTGTGCTTCTGCTAACGGGGCACAACTGGTGTGCAGCTGGACTGGCAACCCTGAGCTGCCCCTGGGAAGAGCAAGGATGAGCAAATTGGACACTGGGAATAAATCTTTCCCTGGGAGGGTGGGCAGGCCCTGGCACAGGGTGCCCAGAGCTGCTGTGGCTGCCCCTGGATCCCTGGCAGTGCCCAAGGCCAGGCTGGACGGGGCTGGGAGCAGCCTGGGACAGTGGAATGGGATGAGCTTTAAGGTCCCTCTCAACCCAAACCATTCCGGGATTCTGATTCCTACGGCCCGGCGGTGTTTCGGTCCCAGGGACACCCCGGGGGCGGCACTGACGCTCCCCCCGCGCCCCCCGGGGACCCCCTGCCCCTCTCACTCTTTCTTGCCGTCCCGGAGCAGCTGCCGGGCCAGCGCCCGCTCCCGCTCCAGGCCCAGGCTCAGCCGCTTCTGGTACTGCCGGAGCTTGTCCCGCTGCTGCTTCAGTTGCTGCGGGAGAGAGGGGCACGGAGGGAACGCGGGATGGACGGACAGAGGGAGGGACGGAGGGAGGGACGGACAGAGGGACGGACAAGGG